>CM053982.1:1114692-1412885 GCA_028641955.1 Protonibea diacanthus | reverse complement strand
CATAGAGCGCCCCCTGGAGGACTGAAGGAGCCCCACAGCCGAGCTCCCTACAGACCACCTCTGCATCCTGCTGGTCAAAGTCAGCTTCACACACTGAGGACCACCGCTGGTCAGACTGGTCAGACTTCACCTCCAGTCTGCCTGAACACAGACTAGTCCCATCCAGCAGCCTGACAGAGTCTGGAAAGTCAGTAAGTAATATTAATATTTATAAAGTGCCTTTTAAAACCAGAGACAAAACAAAGAAATAAGCATATGAAGATACATAATTTTGGAGAGGTATAGCCGGATATCATCTGCATAACAGCGAATAATAGATGTGCTTAAATCAAAGTAATAAGTAGTAAAGTAATATCCTTTATACAATCATGTGGGTTTTTAAAGCAGCGCTACCTGATGGGTCGAAGGTCACGGACATTGCCCCTCATTGCCCCTTATGTACAGAGATGTCTTTGGACTCAAAAGTCACTGACCTGAACAGCTGATCTCCAGACCTGTAGATCCACTGGAAGCCAATTTAAGAATATGCATGAAGCCGTTGTTTAAAAAGTCCGGGGTTGTGTCCGAAGTCACTCTTCTCTGTAATGAAATAACAGAACCACAGTCGAGTTTTCTGCATACTGCTGCAGCCGATGTCAGGTTCCAGGCAGAGAACTGGTCCTCCACTGGTTTCCAGTCCTCTTCGTGTTTCTTCTCCAGGACGCCAGCACAGCGGCTGGCTCCTCCCACCAACCTGACATCATCACCATCAGGAGCGACTGAACAGAGACACAAAAACAATCAATTTATTTATTTATTAAAGTGAGACACGACCAAAATAACTGTTGCAATAACTGGCTTATAGTGGATCTTTAATTACTGTGCTCTGTAATAAACTTGTATTATCTAAAAGAGTAATTGCTGCAATTGCTTCATTTTATATTATCTTCAAATGTTAAAATGTTTTTATTTCATTTTGAGAAAAAATATATTTTAGCTGCTTTTAGCAGCTGAACCCAAACGAAGATCTGCTGCTGTGAACCAAAGAACGCATCTCAGACTGCTCATTTAATTTAATGTTTAAAGAGACTTCTGAGAATTTATTCTGATGAAATGTTTGTCACATTAAAATGTAATAACAGTTAATATGTTTTATTAACCAGACTGAATAAACAAGAAAAGTTCATCATTTCATGTCTGAACATATCTCCAATATTTAATAATTATTATTAATAACTGTTTAGTTCCTTTCAGATGACTTTTACTTATTTATTTTCTCACATGACTAATTTGATTTATTCTTGTTTGTTGGTTTATTAAACACACACCGAGTGTATTCATGTTAATAAAACATATCTGTCACCGATGGGCAAATTCTTTTTTTCCACCTAGTTTTTACATTTATAGACCCAAAACACAGCTGGTGCAACACTGGAGTCCAAACTGGAACTGAACCGACCACCCACCAGTTCCCAATCCAAGTCCAGCATCAGTACTGCCACCACGTTACTTCAAACTGTCCTTTCAACAAATTGTATCTGCATGATTATATGTGATAATTAAACTAACTAAATAATATCCACACTAGGACTCAGACGGTTCATTGATTTTCATCATTCATTTAATTAATTAAAAATACTTCTTTCTGTCGAGTGGGCTCATTTTCTGTTTCTATAATATTTTAAATATTAACTGAAGAGGTTTCTCATTTCTTATGACTGAATCTACCTTTATCTTTATCTTGAACTGACAATTTCATGTCGTCTTGTACAGTAATGAGACTTCAGCCACACTGCACTCAGAACATGTTCTCTAACGCAGCCATCCAGTTTAATCACTTGACCAGCAGCGTTCAGCGGGTTGATGATCTGAACAGCTGTTCTATTCACACTTTTCTTTTTGTCTTTTCAATGCATGGGACTTCACACAAACAGCATCAGTCACAGAGTGTCAGTGTGACGGTGAGCGCTCAGCTTTCTGACTTAATAACACTGAGAAACAATTTGAAAAAAATTCTGTTGAGTCAGATTTTTATGCTGATTCCTAAACTGCAGTCAGTTTTTTCTCCACATCTTACCCTCCAGATAAGCAAAGTTCCACTGATTCGCTGTAGTAAGACTTGCCGGCTGATTACGACTGGACTCATCTCGACTCAGGTCAGTACTATCAATATCTGCACACAGAAAGCTGGCGTAGTATGAATTAAGAGGATTCGTGCTGGCTTCTCTCTTAACCTTGTAACCATGAACATACCGTCGTAAGTTCTGTTTGGTTTTATGCTGTTTTTGTAGTTTTTAAAGCTTGTAACTATCCATCTTAGTGTTTTATTTACATAGGTATAGATTTCCTTTGTTCATGTCTGCTGCTGGTACTTCTCGTCGTAAACAACCCTGACTCCTTTTGCTGTATTAAAGTATAAAGTGTGCAGGCAGTGTGTCGAGAGTTTACGGACGTGGACCAAAGGAACACATGAAAAGTTGGCATTTGGTATCCCCATGGTTTGACTGTTACTTTGCTTTAGTGAAAACATCAGGATTTAACAGAATCTCCTAATCTACCGTCAGATAATCACAGCAGCCATATCCTTTGAAAAACATAATAGTGTTAAATAAACATTGCAGTCATGTCTGTTTCTTTCATATTTCATTGTATGTAAATATTTGAAACTGTTTATGAAACAAGCACATATCCGTTAAGGACAGTATTTGTCATATTTTTTAAGAAAACGGGGATCCTGTAGTTCAAAAACTCGACGTGATAGAGAAAAACTGAGATCAGTTTTGGATTCTGCACCCAGAAATGAATTAAACAGCTGTCAGACCTAACTCAACAAAAATGATGTTCCCCAGTGATGTCATTATAAAGGCGTTCACGTAACCATGGAAAAACTCACGGTGCCAGAGGAGAAGCCGTTCACACAGTCTAAATACACACTCACACACACACACATACACACATACTGCAGACTGTAACAACAGGAGACTCTCTGTGTCAGTCGGGTTCTCATGTGCTGACTAAACTTTACAAACCAAGTCTCAAAATGACGTCACAGCTCGGTGATGCTCTGAGTTTACATCCCGTCCTGGTGTGACAGTCTGTGAGTGTAACAACACTGTTTCTCCTCTGATCTACACTGACCTCATCAGTAACCTCAGTGACACAAAGAATTCCAACTTCTGTCAAAATGTTTTCTCAGTTTTTGAAGTTTCAGTACTGGAGGAAGAATCAGTGAACCCTGAAGCAGAACCTTACCTGAGCTCCAGAGTGACACACACACGACCAGCAGTCTGTGATCCATCCGCACTCAGCGCCTCGTCTCATGCGTCGTCTGGCTTTATCAGAACAGGGAGTCAGGACCAGCCCTCTGCTTTTATTTTGGTAACTATTTCCTGTTTGACCATCATTGCAAAGCTGTTTTCTGTCAGGGGATGAAGCAATCTCACTGATACTGGAGGAGATATTTGGCAGGAAGTTTCCAGAGTGTGTTATTGCAACACAACATGAAGATATCTGGATTATATCTTTTTGGTTGGTGACTTTTTATAATTAAACAGCATTACATAAGTCCCCATGTTCAAATGTCCAACTTCACAGCAGAAATAAACATGTTTACAGCCTGGTACAAAAAACAGTTTTGGTCTCTATAGCTAATTTCCCCGTTCATGACAACTGTACTGAGGGTGAATTTATATACAACTCACCTGTTCACATTATATTAAGGCTTAAAGTTATGCAGGATTAAGAGGGTGGACGCTTTGATTGACAGGTGGGTGTGGTCACAGGTGGTCTGTTTCAGCAACCTTTGAGCAAGGCTTTGTTGACAAACGTGTCAATAGATTTCTTCAGTTTGTGTCAAACTGAGCTAACATTAGCTAACAGCAGCTACAGTTTACTTCACTGTCCATCAGGAAACTCTGTAAATCACAGAGAGTTGAAGTCTCTCAGTAAGGAACGTTCCCAAGCAGAAAAGACTATTTGAACACAGCACGTAACAGGTAACATCCCTCTATAAAATTTAAAATTGTGTATCGATATGAAGCACATACACATGGCCGGTGTTTTATCTATCGTCATCATCATCTGCTTTCCACTGAAATGAATAAAAACTAATCAAATTGATCTTGCTCTGCCTGACAGGAAACATGAGGCCGATAACGCCACATCAAACTGATGGGACGATTAAAAGATGGACAGGAAACCGAGCTTGTGAACAGAAGAGCTGATGAAACCGGGGAACATTTTGGACCTCTGGATGTTTCTCAGAGAAGTCAGTGTTACTTCATGACAGTCGATCAAGTCAAACTAATAAAACAAGCTCCTCAAACTCAGCGTTCTAATGTTTACAGGTAGAAGAACGAGTATTTAGTTAAACAACGTCAATAAAATATAATTCAATTAAAATATTGTGCTTCAATAATATCAGAAGACATCAGTTTGAGGCCCGCTGTCAAAGGTCACAGCCTCAAGGTTAGAAACATTGTGAGCAGGTGAACTAAACATACCTCAACTCTGTGATTTACAGAGTTCCTGATGGACAGTGAAGTAAACTGCTGACAGCTGTAGCTGCTGTTAGCTCATGTTAGCTCAGTTTAGTCCAGTTTGTACCACAGGACGTCTGGACCACCGAGAAGAAGGAGAAGAAGAAGAAGAAGTTTACAGGCCCAGCAGCATCTATGGACATCATGGCCGAGGAGGAGAGAGTGAAGAGGTCTTTTTGTTCTTGGTTTTGTAATAATTTTAAACTCGATTGTTCTAGCTGCCAACTAAATGTTAAAAAACTCAATAAACAGCGTCTGAATAAGTTGATTAAGGATTTGACCTGAGTGACAGAGGAATAAAATACTTCAATACGATGTCGGCAGAACTTACAGAACTTTGTATCAGAAGTCAGATGTCACTAACGACAAAGAATTACCTTATTAACACCATTAAAGGAAATGAACTGAAATATTTTGACTTAATTAAAAAATAATTTAAATGTTTAAAACTAAATAAATTAAAGAGACGCCTGCTCTGATCCAGACATGACAGAATTCATCCTGAGCAGAGAAATCAGAAGTCAGTTACATTAAAACTGTTTTTATTCTAAGTTACCAAAGTGGTTGTTGCATCACGGACACGTGCCACCTCACACAGGACGGACTCGTGATAACTCGTCACGCTCGACGTTCCTCGACGCTCCAGTTTGACGCGGCGGAGACGAAGATGGCGGGCGAAGGGATGCTCCAACTCTGATGCAGAGTTCGGCTTCAGGTTAGTACTGTGATATTCTACGGATACGTAACAGTCCGTCACACTCTGGGAACTTCCTCTGTGCTTGGATGTAAAGTACTGAAGTATAAGTCTGAAGTACTTTTCTTCTCATGCTGCGTCATACTTCTACTGTACTACAGTACACAGAGTACTTTATACTACATTTATCTGACAGCTTGAGCTACAGTTTGAAGACCGTCATCTTTCATGCAGAAACATCTGAAGGTTTGGATTCTGTTTTTATTTGACTTTATTTAAAATAATTAAGCTTTAGACTGTCGGTCAGACAAAACAAACACCGTGGGCTTCTGGGTAATCCTTTAAGTCACTTTCATACTTAATAAAGTCTGAAATGAACAGCAAAGGTCAGTGAGTGTTTAGAGATGTTCAACTGTCCGACAGCTGAAGTGAAGACAAACATCCACAGACTCCGTCTCCGGCACGGTCGCTCAACAAACGTCGTCGACCCGTGAAGCTTTGTCCGTCCGCAGCGTTCAGCGACAGTCACCATTTCTGTTCTGAGCTGGCTAATCTTCTCTGACGTGGCAGCTAACGCTGCCGACGTCGCCGCCGTTAATCAGCTTTAACACTGAAGAACTGAAGAACTGATAATTTTATTATTTTACTTCCAGACGCGACAATCTGCGAGTACTTCCATACGCCCAAACAAGTACTGGAGTAGTAACCAACCAAACATTACAGTATTTTTACAGTGTAGTATTAGTACGTGAGTAACAGCTCTGATTACTTCAGTCAGTCTGTGTGCGGGGGGGTTAACTTCAGCAGATCGATACACCTTTGACGCCAAACGACAGGTGGCGAGATCGCCACAAACAAACAGGAAGTACAGAAACCAAACGTGAATGACCGGCCTACGATAAAACTGCACGTCTTTGTGCCGGTCGTTTTGTCCCGTTTGTTTCAGGGAGGTCCGGCTGTCGTAAAGTCAAATCTCGCCGGACGACTCCCGACGTTGACCTGCAGCCGTCTCGTGTTTGTTTGTTGGTGTCAGTTTTTTCAGAAGCGTGAGGCGGGGTGAGGATGATGTGCCGCCACCTGTCCGCTGTTAGCTTTGTCTCTCAGCATGGTCAGCGCCGTGTTGGAGAAGTCCCTCAGGATGTCCACCGTCTCCCGCTGCAGCAGCAGAGACTCCTGAACAAACTCCTGCTGGCTCTCCACCAGCAGCTGCACGGACTGAGCCAACACCTCCAGGGACTGGGACACCGACGTCAGGAGCATCCTGCTGGCCCGCTGCTGCTGCAGGCTCTGGGAGGCCATCTGGGCCACGTGGTCGTGGGCTCGGCGGGAGGACGCTCCGGCTGGGAGCGGGTCGGATGGGTTGTTCGAGCCTGGGGAGGTGGAGGTGGAGGGATGAGTGGGTGGGGGGGCTGAGGAGGAAGTAGAAGGTTGATTAGAGTTAGAGGAGGGAGCGGAGGTTGTGGTCGGGGTAACAGAAGAAGAGGATACAGCAACAGCAGGAGCAGGAGGTGGTGGGACGGAGGAGGTGGAGGTGGAGGGCACAGGTTCAGAGGTAGAGTCATTGGCTGATTTTGAGGAGGAAGGAGCGGGGGCAGAGGAGGAGGAGCCTGTGGGGGACTGCGACGGGGGAGGCGCAACAGAGGACGAGGCGGCGTCTGCATCAGATGATGAGGGGAAGTCGGAGGAGGTGGAGGGTCCGGCTGGAGGTCTGGAGGAGGTGGTGGTATGGTTCTGGCTGCTGTTTCGGGAGTAGGTGTGGACCGGCTTGACCCTCAGCAGGGCGTCGTCAGGGAGCGGGTCCAGGGAGGTGTTGTTGGTGGAGGAGGAGGGTGGAGGTGCAGAGGGAGGGTAGGAGGAGAACAGGGAGGAGTCGTCGTTTTCGTCGAAGTCCATCGTTTGTTCTGGAGGAGACAAAACACGTCAACACGTCCATGCAGGTACACTCTGCTGTTCCTCAGTCACATGCACATAGCACACTGCAGGGCTGTTGAGGCCACGCCCCCTACCTGCACAGGTGATTTCTGTACCTGGACCACACTTTAGAGCCCGGAGATCGTGGACTACATAATATTGTTCAATGAAATGATTCAAACTTGATAAAGTTCTACTAGAAATAAATCTGTTAAATGTTTTTAATTGTTTTATTTTGCATATTCATGTTTGGATTTGATACACTTTGTTTAGATTACCACAATTTACACTTAATTTTCATCATTTCCATAGAGTTTCCATTTTGGAATGTTTCCCTAATTTTCCATGGCAGGTTTCCAGACCTTTTTCTGGAAATTTACCAGAAACTTTAAACCCTTTTGCAACCCGAGTCCTTCTCCTTTCTATTGACCAGGCAGGCCACGTTACTAAGATGCCGTGCTCGGTGGAGAGGAGCGTCATCTGAAGATAAGATCAACTGCTGAGTTTGTAACTCAAACCAAAACTTTCAGTCAAACTGAAGTTTTCTTCCTTAATGTTTCTTTTATTCTGTGATACAAAAGCCAGCAGATAAAACACCAGGAACATTCAACATGTACATAAACTACGTTCTTACCTCCGTCGTCGGCCATGTCCAGGTCAAACTCGGATGAGGAATGGAAAGGATCGCCTGAAAAACAACACAGGAACGTCACATCACCACGGAGGGCTCGAGAACAGGCGGACATTTTGACCAAGAACACGTCAAACGAAAGATTTTTAATGAGGCGGCAATTAGTAGGAAGTCTAAACGAGTCTTAGACAGTCTGACAGCAGAATAAAACTCTTTTTCTAACACTGTTTCTTTGCTGCAGCTCTCAGCGTGTTTCATCAAATCTGCGTCCTTGAATTGTAAACAAACTCTGAAGAGTGTCTGAACTGAGATCAGTCACAATGTTTCACATTTAAGTTGTTTTCTTTATTTGTGTCTCACAGCAGGACTCCTTGTTCAGACCAGGGATGCACCGATGTTCTCCTCCTCAACTGTCATCAGCCATCGGCAAATAAAGATGACATTCACTGATGGCAGAGGCTGTCGGCCAAGTTGTTATTTTACACATTGGCAGAAATCGGTGCATTCCCAGTTCAGACTGATGTATAAACATAAACTCACCTTTTCTTCGTCCTTCAGGTCATTTAAGTTGTTGTTTACCTCGAGATTAAACCCAATTAAGATGTTTAACAAAGTGATGGAGATATTTCTGATGTTGTTTTGTTTGTTTACAGATTATCAGCTCGACTTACCGCCGAGTTCTTTCTCCGGTGACGACAGAGGAGAAATGTCTAAGGAGGCTCCTCCGGGTAAAGAGTACGAGCTGTCCGTCAGGCTGAGGTAGGAGTAGGTCTGAGGGTTGGAGGTGGGCGGGCCTTTATTGTAAAGCTTTGGAAAGTCGTCGTCGTCACCGAGCTCCAGATCGCTGTCGCGGTCTGAGAACAGACAAATGAAAAGTTAACACACTGCTTTGATGCAACTAGTGAGGGTGGCAGCGTTTCTTCAGCTAGTCGAGTGCTCGCTGTCTTGACGGGAAATGTTTTTATCAGCGGGCGGAATCCGTCCTCATCTCGCCGTCGCCTCCTCACCTCCTCTCGGACTCATCATGAGGATCTTGTGGACCATCCTCTCCACGGGGCCGAGGTTCTTCTTCCTCAGGTTGCTGCCGTTCGGGCCGCGGAGCGCCACGATGCGTCGCTTCCCGTCACATTTGAGGTCGGCCCATTTCTTCATGATCTGACGCACCTGAGAAGAAACAAAACCTCTTATTAGAGAAGAAGGAATATTTTCTTTTTCAACCGATCAGTGGAAGGTACCTATGACGTCAACTGAAAAACTGTCTCAGTGTAAACGTTGCGGACGTCACCGTCACGACTCGACAAACCTCTCTGTGGTTCTCTCCCAGTCCGTTGATCTGATCGGTGATTTCAGCCCACGTCTGTTTCTTGGTTTCAGCCGACACGCCGTGGTTGAACTTCCCTACAGAAAGACGCAATACGTTAAGAGACCGGGTCGTTATTCAACACAGAACGATCTGCAAGTCCGGCGTGGTTCTGATCAGCTTCACACAGACGTTAAGGAGGCGACACACACACACACACTCACTGAGGATGATGTATCTGTTCCTCTTCACCGCCTCCAGCAGCAGTTTGACCTCCGTGAAGGAGAACCTCGGTTTGGACTTCAGCCCTCCTCTGACTCCTCCCACCCTGAACTCCTCGTCGTCGTCACGCCACGAGACCGACATGGCTGCACCTCCACCCTGTCCGCTCCAACTCCTCCACCTTCAGACGGTCCTCTACACCTCAGTGCGTTGCGGAGTCCGACTTCACCTCCCTCCTGGGCCGCCTCGTCCTGATCCACCCGAGGAGTCCCACCGACTGCAAAGGGCCTGAGAACAAGGAGGGAGGGAACAAGGAAGGAAGGAAAGACCAAACATTACTATGAACTCACTCTACCTCTGCGTCTCTCAGGCGAGCACGTCACCTCGATTCTGGCTTCCCGTGAACGTCAGGATCAACTTTAAAATCCGTCTGACGCTTTCGTTAATCTTTTACATTCCGTGTCTGTTTTTGTGTCTTTGATGCAAAACCCTGTTTGTTTTGAAAAGTTTGACATAAACAAAATAAACTTGAAACTCGTGAAGGTCAGTCATTAAATCCCTCTTCTAGATTCTCACTTTCTACATCCTCGATTCCTCTCCTCACCTCCTAGTACACGAGGAATGGAGGAGCTGAGGCAGACGTCCTCACCTCAGAGTCGTAAAGTCAGCTGTGTGCGTCCTCTGTCCACCGTCACGCCTCATCAGGCGCTCACAGACTCTTTCAAAGAGTTTCCTTACGTGCCCGTTACTGTGGACGGGAATGAAGAAACGTGAACGGTGCACAGTGACGACTCCACCTGAACCAAACGTGAAACATTCAGAGAGGTGGTCTAAAAACACGACAGCAGCTCAGGCTGAGAAGAAGCTTTACCCGCCACATGATCATAATATATAAATATAAGTTATATGTTTAAGTCTCTGTGTGTTTGGAGCAAGGCGTAGTCCTCAGCTTGTGTTCCTACAGCGCCCCCTTCTGGCCGGGTGAGTAATGATTTGTTGTGATTAGGTGTCCATCAGATTTACATAAAAATACATAAACTGAGCTGTCTTAATAAAATAACCTAAATGTTTGTCATTCAGCTTATTAATTCATTTAAAACTTAATGAGAATAATGTGAAGAAAAGTTTAAAAAAAAACATTTCTTCGCATTATTCTGTCATAAATATTCTTAAATATTAAACTTTTTAAATTCGTGTCTAAATGTTATAATACCATGTGTTTGTCCCGCCGAGATAACGTTGTTAAAACGTTTAAAATACGTTAATTAACGGTTGAGAAACAGATTTAAATTAACATTGCGTCTGCGCTGATCACGTGTTCCGCGCTGAGCCAATCAGCGGCGCCCTTCTCGTGTCTTTGTTGAGCTCGTGCCTGCCTCAGCCTGCTGCTGTGTAGCTTGCTCGTGCCTGGCGGCTCACACACACACGTACATACACACACAGACACAGACACACGGAGAGCGGCGGACACACCGACTCTCTCCTCTGTGTGTGTCCGCTGAGCAGCGCCGAGAAGCGGCCACGGATTCCGGCATCGATACGTGGATTTATCGCGGATGTAAAAAAGCGCCATTTAAAGTAGACACAGTCGGTTTGTGCGCCACTACGGCGACTATCGGTGGCCGAGATGAGGCTAGCTAGCTTCGCTGTGCTCTCTTTCTCCGCGTTTAAACCGCCCAACCGGCCCTGAGTGCGGTGTGTTACCGGACATTTACTGCCGCTGTGCGGTGGTTGTAACGGTGCATATGTGTTGAAATGATTACCAGGATATAAAATGGCGTTGTTCTCTCCCTCCTCTCCTTCCTCCGCGGTTCTCCCGAAAGTTCGGAGTGACGAGAACAACGCTACTGCGCAGACTCCGAATTATTTTTTTTCCCTCCCTTGAACGCGCAACATTTTCAAGCCCCGTCGCGCGCCCCCCGCTCAAAACCACAACGTCCACCAAAACACGTAAAACTTCACTAATTATCAACAGTTAACGCTTAATTTAAATATTTAACGTTGGCTTAACCTCCTCAGGATGCGTCCAAGTCCCTCCCCTCATTTAAAACTCCATAATTAGTCAGTCACGCCATGTTTTTTATACATTTTTATTCATACTTTAGCATGTAAACACACCAAACATCAATATGCTGAGCAGCGGCGCCATTTTGTGCCAATTTAAGGCCTCTTTAAGGTCACCAGCTGATCTAACGCCATTAAAACACACCAAAAAAAGCACAATCCCAACATGATTCATGTGATTTTAGATAATCAGACTCCCCCCTCTTTTAATTATAATAAATAAATCGTCATTTTTATATCAAAACATGCAAAAGAAGCCAGAAGATGATGGGAGCAAAGGGGGAGCAGGTTCCACGTTTGTCCGCTTGGTGTCGCCAGAGCTCCGCCTCTGGACACAAATGCGTGTTTCCTTATTTGGTGCGATACCCAGATCCGCCTGCAGAGGGCGCCGCCCTGCACGTGTTTGCCCACTTTCTGTATGAGGTGTGTGTGTGTGTGTGTGTGTGTGTGTGTGTGTGTGTGTTACACACTGATGTTTACGGTTGAAAATTTAAGAATTAGCTCATGTGATCTGCACATTTGTCCCGGTAGATCTGAGGTGGTTTAAAGGTGCAACAAGCCACTGAACCCACGATCATTTCTCGGTTCGTGCATTGGTGTGATTGTGCTTTCTGCTGCTGCTGCTGTTGGTGGTGGTGGTGGTGGTGGTGGTGGTGGTGGTCCTTGCTGCTGTCAGTGACCCAGTTTGCTTTCTGTGCTGAGTGACCGCAGAGGTGTGAAATGCAAATTAACAAAAAAAGGCCTGTGCGTGTGGAACGATAACAAAACTATCAGATATCACAAGTATAGACAGGAACGTTACAACATGAGGTAATGGGCAGCTATATTACAGGAAGTGACCTAAAGCAGAGACTAACAGCGGCGATGAAGTGTTAAAGAGACGCTCCTTCTATCGTTTCATGAGGTTGTTGGCTTTCTGGTTGGCGGCGTCGATGCGCGACACGTTGAGGTTAGCCTGCAGAGAGAGAGAAAGACGGGAAGTAAGAACCACCAGAGATCAGCTTTGATTTGTGTTTTAGTAAAGAAACTATCAATAAAAACATTTAAAAACTTGTGAAACCTCCCGGTGACCCTCCCAGTGTCGTAATACCTTTCCCCGTATGCGTTCGATCTGATCATTCTGCGTGTCTAACTCGTTCCCCACGTCCAGCGCCATACTCTTCAGGTTTCCGATGATGCTGCCCACGTGAGCCAGGTTCTCCTCCATCTCGTCCTCTCGGGCGTCGTTGGTCACCCTGAGACAAAGAGGAGTAAAGTGTGTGTTTGTGTTTGGCCAGCTGCCCGATGACGGATGACGGGTGGTATTACATGTCAGTGTGTTCAAAAGAAGAGCAAACATTCACCACAGCTGCCTCGCTCAACACACAATAACACTTCATTTAACTCTTCTATTACCTTTGTATGTATCCTCCACTCATGATCATGATCTCCCGCTCATCGACGACGCGAGACGACGGCGGCTGATTGGAAACAATGCCGTCCTGACCGGAGGCGCCTCCCCAGACTGCCTTGTACGCACCGCTCTCCTCAAAGGCCTTCAGTCTGAGGGAAAGTTGGAGATTAGCCCATTGAATGTGATGCAGAACCACTTCAACCACTCAAAGTGAAGGTTTTAGACAGTCTGTGGGGACGTCACAGAGACTAGGTCCAGGTTTTAGACAGTCTGTGGGGACGTCACAGAGACTAGGTCCAGGTTTTAGACAGTCTGTGGGGACTTCACGGAGACTAGGTCCAGGTTTTAGACAGTCTGCGGGGACGTCACGGAGACTAGGTCCAGGTTTTAGACAGTCTGCGGGGACGTCACGGAGACTACGTCCAGGTTTTAGACAGTCTGCAGGGACGTCACGGAGACTAGGTCCAGGTTTTAGACAGTCTGCGGAAACGTCACAGAGACTACTACTACACAGATTGCAACAGCAAAGCAAGCAGGCGACACGAGAATGCTGAAGCAGTGATGAACGTCTGAAAACACGTTTACTATCTTCAGTTGGTGAACTCACCTTAGAATAATGTGTAAGTCAAACACACAAACAAACACCACGTACTTATCGCAGGAGCAGAGGCCACAGCATTTGCCCAGGTCGGTCAGGTTTTTCTCTGCCTCCTTCATATCAGAGTTGATCTGATCCAGACCCTCCTCTATGTGCTCCAACTGCTCTACGAGAGGAGAACCAGGAGGAGCAAAGGCAGACATGGAGAAGGAGATGGGAGAGGAAGGAGAGGACGTGGCAGCAGAGGTGTAGGAGGTAAAGAGGGATGGTGGAGGAGGGCAAATCAAATTCCAAAATAAAACTCATAATATTTCCCAGAAACCCCCACAGCTGAACTGAAAACACCAGCCACCAGCAACTGAACACGAGACGCCCCAAAAAATCATAAATAACGTCTTCACTAACTAACTGGGCCATGCCGGGCCGAGCTGTGCCAAACTGTGCGCTGTCCGGACTCGGTGCCCAGTTCCATTTAGTTTTGACGCTCAGGCTTTGGTTCATGGGGACTGAGAGCTGTCTGTACTGAACTCTAACCTTTCCTTCTAATTCAGTTAAAATTAGAATGACAAAGTTTAAATAACAGAGTTTGATTTTAGTAACTAGGCAACACATTTTCCTGTTGTTGTTTAACTATGTCCGTATGCAAAGTTTAAATATGGTTTGAGAAGTAACTCATGTCCGTCTTCATCAAATATTGGAAGGCATTAAAGGTTATGTAATGATCCACAGTCAGTCTGGAGGACCAGCACTGAAGGTAAGCGATGTACTGCTGTGGACAAAATGGATTTGAGACACCTAAACAGAGATCAGCCTAAGAATAAATACCAGTCTTAGGCTGGATTCAGACAGGATCAGGCACTGCGGTGAGAACGGAGGTTTTCCATTTAGTTCAGTGCACGTTGTCGGCTTCTGACTTTGCTTATTTCATGTACCAGCTTCTAAATCTGAGTCTGACTCAATTCACGCTGCAAAATAATGAAACAGAGAACTTTAATTTGATTTGTGTCTGATGTTTTGACTAATGTGAGTGTCTGATTGGCGCCTGGAGTGTGACGTCAGGCTGGATGGTTGGATGTGGGGGTGTTCTTAAAGTAGAACCACCAGTGAACGCCTTATTTTAAGCTCAATTAGACTTGATGGAACTGGGCTCCGGTACGAGCTTCTAAGGCCACCGGTCGGGCGAAGGCACAAGATCCTTGGAAACCAGACCTACTTCCTGATTGGCCAGATACAGAGACCACAGCACTGCGCCATGTCTGTCAGATTCTTCTCTGCCTCTCTCATGTCTCTGTTGATGGAGTCCATGCCTTCCTCAATACGCTCCAACTGCTCTGTTAGGAACACGAGTTTTACGGTGGATGGTTTTATGGTGTTGGAACAACAGTTGGCAATCCCCCCCATAAATCAAAGCTCATGCCAAGTCTGAGGTGTTCATGAGTACGTCTCACATACGTCTTCAAACATCAGGTTCAAAACAACAGCTGCTGCTTCCAGTGACCGAACACAACCTCCGAACCAGCAGTCAGCAGTCTAACCGAGTCACAGCAGCCTGCTGAGGACAGGTTGGACAGAGACTCTTAAAGAACGGACAAATACAAACTGATTACCTCCTTGTTCATCCAGCATGACCAAAGCTCTGATCCCAGCATCTTTACTCTGGAGAGAGAATCACATGAATATGACCGGTCATATGAAAAGTAGATATGTAATGAGTGTTTACGGTCATCCCTTCCTCGGCCTCTCTGCTCCGTCTCTTTGTTTTCATTAAGTCAAAGTTAATCACCTCCCAGCATCCATCTTGTTTAACGACGTTTGGTGAGACATCTCATTTCCTCTGCTGGAAATATCGATGTGAAGACAACCCGAACATGATAACGAGGACGAGGGTTGTCCTCTCTCGTTAGGCTTCTTTATTAGTTTTAATCACTGTACGGCTCACTAGTTCTGCATACAGTACATATATACAGTACCTGTATATTTATATCTATACAGATGTATGTATACATACCGCCTCCATCATCTGCATCATCCTCCTTGTGCTCTCCAGAGACTGAAAGACAAAATATGTGTAAATTATGGGGCTGCAACTGTTCTTTGTCATTTCTTTTCCAAACAATGACAATAAATGTCCAAATGTCCTTTTAATCAGTGCAGCAGGTCAGATGAACATGTAAACTTAAAGTCCACCATGATAAATGAATAACTGGTTTATTTAAACCAACTTTTATGAAACTTTTTAAACCAAATATTCAGTTTTTTCTCCATGATGACCTGTAATAAAATAAAATAAAAAGAAAGCGTTGTTTAAAATATTCAGTAAAAGACCAAATCTGAGTTTTTACCACAGGTCTGCATCAGGACTGAGATTAGACTATTTACAGACTACAGCATTCACGTTGAGATTATTTCCCATCATGCACCTGGTGGAAATTTACAACAAGTTGAACAGCGGAGCAGAAACATGTCGAGGGCTGCAGAAATTTCTGTTTCAACATCAACAAGACTTCCAGCAGAGTCTCCTCCACGTTCACTGCTGCCCGATGGTGCTGAAGATGGTGCTGAAGATGGTGCTGAAGATGGTGCTCCTGTTTGAAAACATACAACTTAAACGGCTGTTTTCAACCTTTAGACGTGACGACCCGTCTTCACATGGTACTGACAGTCACATGGAAAGTGTGTGTGTGTGTGTGTATGTGTGTGTGTGTGTGTGTTGTGTAAATATCATGTTAATCTCCGGGGACTTCCCCGTCGAGGGATGATGAGGTGACAAATGGCTTTGACCTGTAGTACCCTTTAAACCCCACGGAGCGTTAGTGTGTGTGTGTGTGTGTGTGTGTGTGTGTGTGTGTGTGTGTGACCTAATGATGTTTCTCTGCACCGGGAGACTGGTCATCTCCTTAGCAACCAGGTAAGTCATGTGCTCTTAAAGGGAGACTCCCCTCAGGCTCAGAGCTCTTCACTGATCTGTCGAGTGTGTTTGACACTGTGTGTGTGTGTGTGTGTGTGTGTGTGTCGTCCCTCTGGTCGTCACCTCAGTTATTTTGAATCTTCTGATGATCAGCTGTTTTTAGTGGTTTGTTGGTACCTTTGAACGTTTTGAAGCGCTGCACATCGTTCAGAACTACAGCTTCAGCTACACACAGGCGACGCTGAGGGCGAGTCCAGAATTCAACGCTCAGCTGTTTGACTGTTAGAGTTCACCACGCAGGTCCTCAAAGTACACTGACTTTAGACAGAACGGACAGTGTGGACGCATCATGGACTCAATATAGCAAGTTTAAGGATGGAAGTATCTGATCTACACGTCACCTCGTACCAAAAAACTCAAAGTATTCTCTGATTGCAGCTGAAGCGTACTTCATGTCTGAGTACTAAAGCTTGAAACTTTAGTTGCAGCTTGACTTTACGTATTGTGAGTTGAGTGCAGCTGGCACAGAAACCACGACGTGCTCCAGTTTGGTTTGACGTTTATCGTCAGTGTCATTTGAAGACGTCCACAAAAAAAACTGATCCAACATGCGGCCACGAGGAAGTCTGAGAGGTGAACGTTCATTCTGGTAACAGGAAGTCAGGAAGATCATTCAAACTGCTCATTTAACGATGAGCCTGTCTGATCGTCTACTCACCTCATCTGTGACGTGATTGGCTCTCCTCTGCAGCTCCTCCTGCTCCGTCAAGATGGGCGGGTCTGACGCCATGTTGGCTGTCCGTGAATGCATGTGTGTGTATGTCGGTGTGTGTGTGTGTGTGTTGGTGTGTGTTTTCAGTCCCAGGTGACCAGATTAAGCTGCAGCATCAGGTGGTTTTGTCACCTGGAGAGCAGAGTGACACCGTCATTATTTATAATCACCGACAATAGAAGAGACAGACACACACACAGACAGACACACACACAGACAGACTGACAGACACACACACAGACAGACGGACTGATGGACAGCCTTGTTTCCAGGAGTCAGTTCTCCTGACAACCAACCAGATGACATCAGGCATGTCAGTTAGTTAGCCGGTACAATGTAACATCTGAGCGTCTTCTATAGTCTGATCTGAACATGTCGTCCATTCATTCAAATGGTGGGAACAACGAGGTGGCAACGCATATAACCTAGCAACACACTGCGGCTACTGGCTGGTCATTAGCTTCTTCTGGTCATTAGGCTGCTATCACACTGAGGCTAGCAACTGACTAGATTGGCTACTTGGCTGGTCATTAACTTCTGAAGCTGGCAACTTACATGCTGAAGCAAGCAACCCACTGATTGGCTGATCATTCTATTCCAAGGCTAGTTACTAGCAACCTGCTGGATCAGCTACTGGTTTGTTCATTAGCTTCTTAGGCTGGTATACGCGAGGGGCTAGCAACCCAATGGACTGGCTGCTAGCTTCTGAAGCTGGTAAGTAGCACGCAGAGGCTAGAAACGGACTGAAAGTTGGCCTATCATTAGCTTCAAGGCTGGTGTATGCCGCGACTAGCTACCAACTGGACCGGTCATTAGCTTCTGAAGCTAATGACCAGCCAACTGGATTGGTTACTAGCAACCTGCTGGATCAGCTACTAGCTTGGCTTGGCATTAGCTTTAGAGGCTGGTTTACTAGCATGCCAAGACTTGCTATGTTATGATAAATCACTAATTGATATTTTTTTGTGTATTATTGGCAAATCAAGATAATTTCACTGATTTGTAGTTCTGTTGGGATAACGAGGCCAGTCGGCTACAACTATAAACCGGTTCTTCTAAATGTCCAGGAGATGATCAGACGTCCCCACAATGTGAGTGAAGAATCAGGTGACACACACACACACACACACACCACCCTCCTCCACCCTGCACTTTCTTTGTGTGTTATCGAGCCGGAGCATCATAATTAAGCCAAAGCGCTAATCACCACCTGCTGGAATAAAGACGAGGACGACCGAGAAGAAGAAGAAAAGACTTTTGATGTTCACACAAAACTAAGTGATGTTTTGATTCTATCTGCGATAAACTGATGAATTATTTATAATCATAAATATAAATACAAAGCAGGTAAACATGCCAGATGGGAAACACAAAGCCTCGGCTGATGATATGAAAGCAAATAATTAATAATAAAGACTTAAGTCAGCAGATTTCTGGTATTTTTCTGGTGGACGAACGTCAATAATTGATCAGTTATTAAAGAATCAATCAGTCTAATCACTTTAAGAGAAAGATGTCCATCTAAAAACAATATTTTTAACACTTTATCAATTAAATCAATCTATGCCAGACTTCACTGACAAACACTCATTTTACCTCACAGATCACCTTTATGTGTTATTGTGTAACTTCTACTGACACGTTAACTCAGGTCTGAGCTGATGTTAGCTGCTGTCGATCAAGTCAACAGCAGATTTAAATACTTTAAAGACGATTCAGCCCAAAAACATTCAAGTGAGATGTTCAGACTCTGACAGCTGTATCATCAAAGACAGCAAGTTATGTAAGTTACAAAGATCCACACAGGAGTAACCAACCAACCAACCAAAGATCCAAAACTTATGGTCAAAAACTAGCGAGTGGACAGCTCTGCAGCATGACACTGTGAACACACCTGAGCAGGTAGTAAACAGTGAACCGTCCTACACCTGGTGCACATCGTGACGTCACCTTCAGGTACATTTACACCTTCATTCACACTTTGTGACGTGTCCATCAGCTGTTAATCACTCGGTCTGTATGTTGTTTGATGTTTAATTAGCGCAGATTGTTCATTAAACATTGACGTCACTCTTCATTAAAATCAGGATCTGTTTCTATCACGTCATCACCACAGCGAGCTGTGACGTGTCCAGGATGATTGTTTGTTTGTCTGTCTGAATAAAGTTTCTTCAAACGTCATTATTATATCATAATTACATTCTTACATTATTAAAAGTGTCTCACCGTTCACCGGCTCCTCTCCTGCTCCTCTTTCTCCTCTGCAGATCGAACCTGTTGTTCCTCCTCAGCATCTGTGTCCGCTCTGCACCGCCCCTCTGCTCCGACACACCGGCCCCGCCCCGCCCCTCAACACACACACACACACACACACACACACACACTGACAGTCACACGAAATCTTATTTTCACCAAATAAAATAAAAACAAAGAAATACAATAAAAAATAGAGAAACAATTAAAATAAATAATAATAATAACAAATAAAATAGAAAATTTAAAGATGAAGATAACATTTTTGTAAACAAGATAAAATGTAATATATTATCGTGTGATGACTTGATGCTGCTCTGTTCTCACACTGTGATGAAGTCTGTTCTCATGACGTCATCATGTTTGAACTGAGACTGAAAACATCAGAAGTTTCTTTTATTATTCAGAAAACAGAAAAAGTATCAGACAAACAGTTTGAGACAAATAAACTTTATTTCAGATGTTTTAGATTTTCAGAAGATGAACTTTGTCCGTGCTGCTCGGGCTCTAAGTCAACACATGGACCTTCACAGGTTAACTGGTGACTCTAGATTGTCCGTAGGTGTGTTTGTCTCTACCTGTCCTGTGATGAACAGGTGACTCCGCCTCTCACCCAAAGGTAAGCAGTTACAGGTGATGGTATAAAAATGTAATTAAATGATGAGTGGCACGTGTAGAATGTAATTGAATGCATAAAACATGAATTTTAAAAAAAGTGATGTTATTGAATCTATTTAAAGGAGCCGTGTTTCATGATAACTATCCACAGATATAAAAAGCTCAACATAAGTTCATAAAAACATAATTCTTATTTTCAGGTGATTATATGTCATGAAAACAGTTATACCTAAATAAACTACAGTAAACTAAAGCCTGGACTACACTGGACCTTTTAATGGGATTAATAATTCATAATAATCATAATTAATAACGACTATTACTGTATCTGTGATACGAGGTTGATAAAAATTCATTTAATGTGTAAAAACCTTAAAAACTTAAAAAGTTCAGAGTCAGACTTTAATGTCAGTTGTGTCACTTTATTCCTTCAAACATTCAGGATCAATTAAAAATCTAATTAAAAACAGTTCCAGCCAAATAAAAATTGAGAACTTTTCTTTTTAAATTTGCTCTAAAACAGAAAATAAAGAAATCTCCAACATGGTGGATGTTGTAGCGCCGCCTCCTGGCAGCAGCGGGATAGTGCAACAGCACAGCGTCAACTCGACTGTTTGGTCCTGGTATTTTTTTGGTCCCGTTACCATGGAGATGGTGGGTTTGTTTTAAAACACTATTGCACATCCGTTAAGCACACACACACACATAACGAGATAAAAGAGCGGCAGCTTCCCTCCGCCGGCTCACGAATACATCGTCAGCTGGAGCCACTGAGAGACACAAAGAGACAAAACGTCTAACGTCAGATCAGTTTACACAGCCATCATCGTCATTAATGATTTTAACTGAGTCTTTGTGTGTCTGTCTCATGAAAGAGAGGGACAAAATGGCTGACATTCAGTCAGACTTTTCTGAGTTTCTGCTTCAGCAACCAGCAAAAAGAGCGGGAAAATTTAACATGGGCACTTATGGACGGAATGTTCAGAGTCACGTGACCGCTAGAGTGGTGAAGGAGAGGAAAATCTGTCATAAATATAATTTTCAAACTGCTCTCAGTGGCACAAATGTCACTCTACAGAAATACTTTTAACATCAAACTGTTGGACATTTTGTGCTGCTCGCTCACGTAAACCTGCTGAAGCTGTCAGACTTATAGTTTTGGCTTTAGCTCAGATGTGTCAAGATCACCCACCAGCTGCCCCATTTACTCCCATATTAACTGAAAGCAGAAATTTGTGGAGGACAGCAGACGGACCAGTGTTTTTACCTCACTCTAGAGGTCACATTTTTAACTTTAGCCACACAAATTATATATGAAGACGTTCAGCAAAGCCTGAGGATGCTCGTAATCAAGTCTGTTCATTGATACTACCTATAGTTTGCTGACAGCTGTCTGTTGTTCGAGGGTTACTTTCGAGGCTTCATCTTTCTCTCAGCAGTGCCAGTTGACAGTCAGCTCCATAGCAGTCCACCAATCAGAGCAGAGCAGCTGTTTCTATTTATAGCCATTTACTGTCGCTGGTTGCTGGGCAGAAAACTGAATGATAAACCTTGTAGTATTAATACTGCACTTACTGTAGTACTGTCAATAATACAGCGAGCATCAGGCACACTCAGAATGTCTTCAGAAATATTCTATTCTATTTTCCTTCAGTGAACTAAAACTTAAGTTTTTACCTCCTTGATGTCCAGATCGATGGTGCCACTGTTGTCCTTATCCAGAGTTTTAAAGGCTCCTGCAACAAACACACATTATAGAGACACAACTTTAAATCTAAATTATGAGAAGGTTATTGGAGAATTACACCTCAGGCCTTCTTCACAGTTATATTATTTAATTATTACAGATTTATTTTAGATGGTTTAGAGGCTCAGAGGAAGAATTTTGTATAAAAATGTGAATAAAATGATCCATGACGCCTCTAAAATGGCATTTAATGAAACATGTATGTCAAAAAAAGAAAATATGTGATTTTATTTTAAAATTTGGAACAAAAAATAATCGATTTAAACTTTTAAATATACATTTAAAAAGTTTTAATTAATTATTATTAATAATGATAATCAAGCTGACTCACTGCACATGGCGTCCAGTCGCACCAGGCAGCCAATGTAATTGTCAAAGTCCATGTCACCGTGCTCGTCGCTGTAACGACGGATGATGAGCTTGAAGAGCTCGTCGTTCAGAGGGAACCCTGCACAAACGCAAACACAACCAATCTGAAACGTGTTCACACTGCAGTGATTTAAACACACACACACACACACACACACACACACGCACACACTCACCTGCAGCCTTGAAGGCCTTCGGCAGCTCCCTGGAGCAGATCACACCTGAGCGGTCGGTGTCGTGGGTCAGGTAGATCCCCTGGAGACAAAAACAAACAAACAAACAAACGTTTTATTAACGTTGTTTTCATGTTCGTGCTGACGGATGATTTGATTTGATTTGATTTGACGGACTGGAAGGGATCGAACGCTCGGTGCTCAGTGTACTGACCTGCCACCTCTTGATGTTGTTCCACAGGTACTTGAACTCGTGGAAGCCCAGTTTACCTGTGCTGTCACTCTGAGGGGGCGGGGTCAAGGGTCAAACTCACAAATCAAACAAAACAAATAAAAACAAACACAAGAAATGAAAAAAAAACAGACAAAAAACAAAGTTTTTCTGTCAACATACTACAAATACTACAACTACTACTACTGTCTGATAATGTACTATTACTACTGTTACTGTTACTACTGCAGGTACTACAACTGCTGCTGGTACAGTCACTGCAGTACTGTTTCAGTAGTAGTGTGTAGTGTGTGTAGTAGTGTGTAGTGTGTGTAGTGTGTGTACTAGTGTGTAGTAGTGTGTAGTAGTGTGTAGTGGAGGATACGTCCATGACAGCGACCATGCTCCTGCAGGACTCGATGCTGAAGCCGTCGGTCTTCAGACCTCCATCTGAAACAGGAAGTTCAGTTAAAGTTAATTCAAACAAACATGAAGCGACTGATCGCTAAATTATATTTTTTATATTATAAATAAACTCTGGAGTACTTCAAATACTTCAAAAATACTACACAGTATTTCTACATGTGGATCAGAGAGAACACAAACAAACTCACGCTTGGAGATGATTTTATTGAGGATGTCCTTCAGCTCAGGGGGGCTCACCTCCATGTCCTGTCACACACACACACACACACACACACACACACACACACCAAAACAAAGTGATTCATCTGAAGTGACTCGAGCTGAAAATCTGTTTCCGTTTTATTTTTCCACGCTCTGACTCAGAGCAGCTCACATTTCCTCTCTGTTGCCAAAACACTGAAACAACATCATGATAACGTTATTCTAACATTATTCTAACATTGTGCTAACACCATGTTAACCATGTTTTCTCATCACCACGAGATCCATGGCCCTCGTCTCAGTCCAGATGTGGCCTGCAGGCTGATCTGATGAAAACGGGTGCGTTTGTTTCATGTCACAGGATCAGGAGGAGACTCGTGTCATCAGGAGGAGACTCTGTGTTCTTTCAAATATCAAAATGTTTCTTGTGATTTTGACGCGTCTGACTTCAGATTTTATTTTATATTCACGTCATGACAGCAGAACAGCTGACAGACGACCTGAGTATTAGCAGTACTATTAGACTATTGCTGTTACTCTGAATACTACATAAGCTACTATGACTGCTGCTGCTGCTTCTACTACTAATACTTCTGTTACTACTACTACTACTGTTACTACTTCTAGTACTTCTACAACTTCTGCTATAACAGATACTACTGTTACTGTTACTGTTACTTTAGTTTTCTAGTTTCTGTTACTGCTTCTACTACTACTACTACTACTACTACTACTACTACAACTATGACTACTACTACTGCTTCCACTGCCACTTCTGCTACTGCAAAACTACTATGGAGACTATTACAATGACTAGAACAACTACTAAAAAGAAATACTGCATTTACTTCTACTTTCTTTACTTTTTCCACTACTACTACTATTACTACTACAACTACTACAACAGCTACTAAGATTACAACAGTTACTACTGTTGCTGCTACTTCTACTACTAATACTTCTGTTACTACTACTACTATTGTTACTACTTGTAGTACTTCTACAACTTCTGTATAACAACTACTACTATTATGTAATATAATACTAAATATTGACGTTACTTTTCTAGTATGACAATTACTGTTTCTGTTACTACTTCTACTGGACTGCCAGTACTTCTGCTACTTCAAGAACTACAGCTGGTTCTGTTTTTACTTCTACAGCTGCCCCAACAGGAAGTTTCCATAAAAGGACGCTCAGCAGTCTGACCCCGCCCACAGGTGGGTGTTGTCAGATATTTACTACAAACATCTTCATCATCATCATCATCATCATCATCTTCACTGTCACTGAACGTCTGCTGGATCACAGAATCCACACGGTCTGAGTTCTGGTCCTGGTCCTGGTCTTAGTCTTGGTCTTGGTCTAACTGGTGCACACGCCCCTCTGATGAGTCAGAGAAAACCTCAAACATGAACAACAACGCCCTGAAGCACGAGAGGAGACTCCCCGCCAGACAATGAAAGGAATGTGTGTGTGTGTGTGTGTGTGTGTGTGTGTGTGTGTGTGAAACACACCCTGCGCTTGTTAATTTGAGGACAGTTTCACTGTTTACGGACATGGAAATGAGTCTTTGAACTCATCGCGGCTCTGAGAGGTTTAACCCTTCACAGTCCAACTCCCAGAATGCCGCTGGGCACTGAGACAAACATAAACATAACAGACTTTAAACGTGGATAATTTAAAGTAATCAGTGTTTAATTATCGACATTATGAAACTTCCTGACTCAGATCAAAAGATTCCGCCCATGTTTGGACTTTTCAACCCTCTAAAACTTCATTTGAATGTTAATTAAATAAAAAGTTGATTATGTTGTTGTTCATGTGAGGCTCAAAACTCAAAGTTAAGATGATTCTCAAATGTAATCTGATTACAAGTCCCCAGAAGTCTATAATTATCTGTTATCAGGTATTTTTGTGTGGATGGAGTAATCGATTACTTGCTGCAGCTCCGTCTCGTTCTGCTCTGTCTGTTATTTGAATGTTTAATGAGACCGTGGACGTTTGTTGAACGTTCATTCAAACGTTTCTCTGTGTGAATGTTGGAGATCAGGTGAACCGGCCCGTCCTGACGGAGGAGCAGACAAAGAGAGGGGCGGAGGCTGGAAGGTGTGGTCTGGAATGTGGCTGACAGCAGGCAGGCAGACAGGTGTGGTGAGCGATGAAAGATCAGGCAGAAAGACAAGCGACGCTTAAAAACCTCGTTATCACGTCGAGCAGAACCTCCTTAAAAACGTCATTTTATCCTGATACCTGAAGTTTTTATGACGTCATCAGACAGCAGGAAGTCGACCTGACGTGAACGTCTGTCACCGTTTACTGGACTGTTTGAAATTACAGTCATTGAATTAAAGTAGCTCCTGAAGCCGTCATCAGGTGTTACAGGATAAATCTGGAGGCTCAAAATTGTGTTTAATTTCTCAGATTTCATCAAATTTTGGGGAGTTTGTGGACGATTCGATCTTTACTGTTCAGTTTAAAATTAAAGATGAAAGTTTGATTTTAACAGGATTAAAGTAAAAAAAGAGCTCTGGATTATAATCTGACTGATTCCAGGACTTCCTCTTTAAGTTTTTGGACATTTCCAAGGATCTGAAATCATCTCAGCGAACCCCAAAAGAAACATTTGGTGAACGCGAGTCATGATGGGAAATGTAGTTGGAGTGATCTGACCTATGAATTATTACATAATTACACTGAATCATAAGTTCTGCCTCGGCTAACGAGCTGAGAAATTTGATATTTGATGGCTTCAGTTTTCCTGGAGGATTTTTAACCACTTAAATATCAAATTCAAGCACTTTCCAGGGACTCCAGGTCAAATTCCCTCAAGTTCAAGGACCAACAGCACAGTTTGATACAGCGTTCAGGGCTCATTAGCAGACAGTGTGTGCGCTCCACTTCCAGTTTCACCAGGTCTATAAATTCAAGCACCTTCAATGTCTGTTTTTCAAGGATTTCAAGGATCCGTTGATTCAGACTCAGAGTCTTCGTGTAAACAGACGAGGTCTGATGTAAACAGCTCATTATGCTGTAATTACAGCAGAGACCAAAGTCTGTGGTTTGTCGTGAGACCGGCGAGTCACGTGATCCTCAGACAACCAGAACCAGAACCTGGACTAGAACCAGAACCTGGACCAGAACCTGGACTAGAACCAGAACCTGCATCAGTGACACGTTCAGGGTCAAACATGAACATCGTGGACTCACGTCTCCGGCCAGCTGGTGGAAAACTCTCCGGAACTGTTTCTCCTCATCGCTCTCGTGAGTCTCGGCGAAGTTCAGAGGTCTGCGAGGTGGAGGCTGAACACACACACACACACACACACACACAAAGAGTTACTGTTAGATCACACACACACACACAGTAAACGTTCAGTGTGTGTTTGTTTGTTTATGAAATCTTCCACTGGGCCTGGAGTAACGGGTGTTTCAGGACTTTAAGCCAAATCTATAAATTCAAGCACTTTCACTGTCTACTTTCAAGGATTTCAAGGACCTGTGGAAACCATATTTAAGTTGTATCTCAGAAGAAGACGTGTGACGGTTGGTACTCACTGGCTCTGAGGGGATGAACTGGTTGATGTCGATGTTGCTGTTGGAGGAAGAGCGCAGAGGTCAGTGTCCACGGCGGGGAGCTCCACTTAGCCTAGCTTAGCACAAAGACTGGAGGCGGAGGGAAACTGTTAGCCTACTCACCTGACAACGTTGATGATGCCGCTGATTATCGAGTTCACCTTGAACATTTTGACGCCTGTCTGAGGGAAGAGAGAAAAAACATGGAAACCGGGCGGTTACTATAGCAACAGCTAAATCTTCATGGATTACACTGATGCTGAACTGATCTGATATCGATTTTAATCTGCTGATTATGATCTCGATGAATGATTTAAGGGATAATCTGAGGCAACAGTCGACCAACAGCTCGAGTTTTTAAAGATGTACAGATGTATTAGAGAATAAAAGTGGTTCATTTTTCAAAGTAAAAGTTGAATGATTCCATAAAAAGTCTGATTTTATTACAGATAAATGAACTGCTGTTAATGCTGCAGATCATTGATCAATGATCGATTATTTCACATAAAAACACCAAAATACTAAAAAATATTTCAGGTTTTCTTGGATCAGTTAGCATGTTTTCAATGATGTGATTCATTTTGGAGGTTTTGTTGATTTCTGAAGTTTGACGAAAACTTTTATTGTTATTGTAACTCCAAACTGATCAAAGACTTCATTAATTACTCAAAACTGTCATTAATTAACTAAAACATCAGACCTGTGGACAGATTTGAGTGTTTAAAACACTTACTGCTCAAACTCTAAACTGGCTCTGCCCTTCCTGTTGTAATTAAGTACTTTTACCGTCTGATATCTGACTTAAATGAAGTATTCAAGTACTTCTTAATGAGTCTGCAGCTGCTTTAAAAACACATTAACGAGTTATTTTCAGACTATCTGAGTCTTTAAACTTTGCTGTGTGTGTTTGTACTTTTCCACCCTGGTCGACATGCAAAGCTCCCCACAATCCACCCAGTGTGTCGACTTCCAGACACTCAGACGTCCAACAGCTCCTGAACTCACCTCAGACTTCAGTTTACGCTGCACAAACATTAAAGAAACGTTTGATTGAAATTTTTTGACACTTACCGAGACTTTTGCTTCTTGTACAGGACAGAGAGGAGGCTGACGGAGAGCGGGCGAGCGAGGTGAAGTCACACTGTGAGACTGAGAGAGAGAGAGAGGCAGATATTCAGGCTGGAGGACACTCCCACGTCAGAGTCCACAGAAACCAGTCCAGCAGAAACACAACCGGTCCTTTAATGCAACACCAACCACACCTAGCACACACACACACACACACACACACACACACACACACACACACACACACACACACACACACACACACAGGACTCCAGGTCCTAATGCCCACCTCTTCTTAGGGTGGAGACCACATACAGTGACAGATGATGGTGCGTTCAGGGGTCAGCAGGAATGCTCAGATGTTCAAATCAGACAGAATGTGAATAAAACATGAAAACTTGATTTACCTGAGCTGTCAATCATCAGCTGAGCTCCACCTGCAGATTAGGAAGCACACAAATATTTAAACTATGCCGCTTTATTGTTGTTGTGGGTGTGTCGTGTTTACGTTTCAGCGACGCCCTCTGCTGTCTGACCTCAGACAGGAAGTGATTAAAATTCACGTTTTTAACGTGAGAAGATTTGATGAAATAGAAACAGTTGCTGTATGGGACCCTGAACGCATCATGGTGTCCGTTTGAAGACAGGCGTGAAATTTGAACCTTTTTAGCAAAATATGTTTTTATTTTGAATTTCACCGGAAATGCACACGTATATTGGAGTTAGAACGGTTGTTACCATAGTAACACTTCCGGTCAACTCTTTCACAATAAATCTACGGTTTTTTTTGTTTGTTTTTTTTGTTTGTTTTTTTGTTGTTGTTTTACTGTTGCTGTTACGTCACACGCTGAGATGTTGATTCACGGTGAAATCACGGATATAAGCAGGTTTGAAGCTCCACAGGTGAGTGTAGTTATAAATTAACTGTCTGTCAACAAGAGAAGACAGAAGACCCCCGCACATTTAAAAACGTCCAAACACGACAGGTCTATATTATACATGTTATTTATTTTTTATTATTCAGATCATTTATTATTATTCACACAGACATTTATCAGTCACAGGTGAGCTCTGTGAGCTGTCTCACCTCAAAACAAACATCTCTTCTTCTCCAGCGTCTCTTTAAAAGACGAGAAGAGTTCAAACTTTCAAAAAAAATCATTAGACGTTAAATAAACAAATAAAATCAATAAATAAACATTAAAACATGAGCAGACGTCATTGTATGTATTTAATCTGTGGGGCGTTCACTGCCCTCTAGCGGCCACAGTGAGTAACTACACTGACATCTGTCAAGCTGGACACGATTAGAATAGCACCACTTCCTGTTAACCCCTTCAAAATAAAGTAGTAACCAAACTACTAATCAATAAACTGAAATTAAATGATCACCTTAATAGCTCCCTGTCGGGGCTGCAACTTCAACATAGTTTAGTAACAATGTAACACATATTTTTATGTTTTTAAACTAAATAAATCAACATATATATACAGGTAAATATTCAAACGCCCACTGCTCCTGAACGCATCATCCGGCAACGTCAGCCGGAACCGGGAAGTGTCTGCTTGTTGTGAGTTGGTTCTGGGCTCTTCTTCTTCCTCCTTGTTGTGGCTGACATGTCGAGCTGTGCTGGTCTGGACCGAGCCCGGCCGGGACTCTGGTCCTCTGCGGTGCTCCTACTGCTGCTGACGGGTCTGATCGGGCCGGTCCGAGCCGTGTCCGAACGGGGGAAATGGATCGTGAACATCGACAGCGTGAGTGTCACCGCTCTGTAGCGTTAGCTGCGAGTGTTATAAACACGTTATTTTAACGTTATAAAGAGGTTAGAGAGGGAGCTAACGACGCTAACGTGCTGCTACAGAGGAGCTAACAATGTTAGCAACAAGCTAACCACTAAAAATATAAATATTTATTTATTTAAAGGTCCAATGTGTCAGGCTAATTTGAGCTAATGCTAATCCAAATATGGTCAAAACGTGCGTGACGTCCTCACAGACTGTCTAAAACCTGGACTTAGTCTCTGTGACGTCCCCGCAGTCTGTCTAAAACCTGGACGTAGTCTCTGTGACGTCCCTGCAGACTGTCTAAAACCTGGACGTAGTCTCTGTGACGTCCCCGCAGACTGTCTAAAACCTGGACGTAGTCTCTGTGACGTCCCCGCAGATTGTCTAAAACCTGGACGTAGTCTCTGTGACGTCCCCACAGACTGTCTAAAACCTGGACTGTCTAAAACCCCCACAGACTGTCTAAAACCTGGACATAGTCTCTGTGACGTCCCCACAGTCTGTCTAAAACCTGGACGTAGTCTCTGTGACGTCCCCGCAGACTGTCTAAAACCTGGACGTAGTCTCTGTGACGTCCCCGCAGACTGTCTAAAACCTGGACCTAGTCTCTGTGACGTGCTCGCAGACTGTCTAAAATCTTCTGTCTGACAGTATTAGTTCTATTATAAATGAGTAAATTGTGTGTTGAACAGGAAGTCGGTTCCTCTGTTTGTCTTCTTCAGGGTGCGTTCGTGGTCCATGTGTAAACAGAACGTCACTCACAGGACGATGTTTGATGAAGCTCTCCTCTTCTTTGACAAACTCTCAGATGACGACTGTGAACGTCTCGTGTCTCAGTTTGTTGGACGTTTACAGTCAAACGTTGTTTTTATGTAACTTTACCTCAGAGATCAGTGTAACGCTCCGACTTCGTCTGTCCTGCTGCTCTTCAAACATCAGCTCTGATTAGAAACAGTCTCCTCAGAGCAAACTAAAGATTTGAAAAACTTCATTTTGTCCTTTATTTAAAGTTTGTTTGTGTTTCAGGAGACTCAGAAGAGGCCGATCTTCTTCACTAAAACTCTCTTCAACAACTCCTTCATCCGCATAAAACGTGAGTTTCTTCTTCTGTTCATCGCCTCCGTCACCACAAACACTTCCTGTAACCGTCCGTCCTGTTGTTAAATCTGATGTTTGTGTTTGACCACAGAAAGCTGTAACTCGTCGTCTCCGGTCCAGCTCAACGTGTCCTGGTACCTGAGGAACTCGCACTGCTACGATGAAGTCTTCAGCCTGGACGTGAGGAAACCTGTTTTTACTCTCTCAGTACAGCTGCACACGACTGACTGTTACTGATGGTCAGATTAGCCAAACTAAAGCTGCTGACCGCTGGGCCTGAACATCCTCTTCTCCAGCAGCTACAGTCGGCAGCAACATTTGAAAGTGTAGTTGTTGTTTTAATCGTCATATTTAGATAATTGGTTCATTTGCGCTCCTAAAAGACATCCGTAGACGTCATACCTGTCCCGTGACAAAGCGTCACTGTAAACTTCACAGGTGTGACACCCAGCACACACCTGTGATTAATTAAGACCGCGTTATGACTCTTTATTGATCCGACGTGTTGTATTAATATTAATAACTCCTCTGTGCCTCCACAGGCGAAGAAAGCGGCGGGTTACTTCGGCTCGAAGGACGTCCTGCCAGGAGGAGGAAGTGGATATTATGTTTTTCACCAATATCCTGCCATCGACTGCAAACAGAACCCCAACATGGTGATACACACACACACACACACACACACACACACACACACACACTCAGGGTTTATACATTAACACAGTGCAAACAGACGAGTAACAAAGTGTGTGTTTGTTTTATGACACAGCTCAGCCTGGAAGTCTTTGACAAGGAAAAACGGCTGACCGAAGTGCCACAAGAACAACAGGTGAGAGAGAGACTAACTAGCATGATGCATGATGGGTAAAAGCAGGTTTTGGCTCCAAGAAGACGATGCTGTAAAACCGGCTCGTCTGCAGTCCAGGCGTGAAGCGTATCACGGAGCAAGAATGTCAAAACGTTTTGTTGTTTTTCAGCCGCCCACTGAGAAGACCTCAGGGAGGAGGAGGAGAGACGTGGCGCCTCCAGACCCAAAGGTGTGCATATCAAACGCACCCAGGCGACAGACAGAGCGTAGAACCTGTTGTTTCCTGCTCATTCCTTTGAGCTACAAACTTGTTAATAAATAAGAGTTTGATCTTTTGAACGTTTGACTCATTCTCTGATTTTCTGTCTCTCAGCCGGCTGCAGTTCAGAAAGAAGGAGCTCCAGCAGAAACAGGAAAAGCTAAAGAGGTCAGTGAGTCAGTCTGTCGGCTGATCGAATTAAACCTGATTACAGCAGACGGGAGAGGTTTGAATCTCAGGATATGAACACACAGTATGTCCGGTGTTACAGGAACAAACTGAGCAAGATGTTTGTGTCATCCACCTCGTCAAACACCCGAAATACCACGACGACATTTACATTTAGTCATCTGGCAGAGACAGACAGAGCGGAGAGTCATCTGCATAGAGAGACACAATCAGTTACGTGAGCTGATAATCTGTGTTCATGTCGACAGACGACACACTTCGATGCCGTGGCGAAGAGCTGGGAGGACGGGCCGTACATGTTCATCATGAACATCGGAGAAGTCAAAGACAAGAACCAAGCCCCCGACCCGGCCAAACCGCGGCCACACTGGACTCTAGAGCGTCAGTAACACACACACACACACACACACACACACACTCCTAACCTTTAGTGATTTACGTCATTTGTGTTCTGTCCAGAGTTGAGACTGTTTAGCTTCCTCAGATAAACTATCCTTGAAGCTCAGCAGGGCGACAGCTGTTGAAAGTCGACGTACGGTTTCCAAAAGATGTCCTGACCCTGAGAGCATGATCTGGTCTTGACATGAGTAGCTGTGGTTGTAGTCAGTCGTGGTCACGTTGTTCTCGTTGCTCCTCGTCGTCCTGACGGCGTCTGTCTGTGTTTCCAGTCCAGATCAGCATGGTCGGCCCTCATGACTACATCTCAGCCTCCGAGTGGCCTCTGATGGTGGTAAGAACTCGAACACAACACAGCCAAAGTCAGACATGTTCAACTGACCTCTGACTTCCTGTCTGTGGCTTCACTGATGACTTAAATAGGTCACAAAGAGAGCTTACTGACATTCATCTGCTTAGAGCTGCTCACTTGTGATATGTCTGGAGTACAGAATATGTCCAGATGGATCCTTTAAAGGAGCTTTCATCCTCGTGTCCAGTTCTACATGGTGATGTGCATCGTGTACGTGCTGCTGGCGGTGTTGTGGTTGGTCCTGTCGGCGTGTTACTGGAGGGATCTGCTCAGGATCCAGTTCTGGATCGGAGGCGTCATCTTCCTGGGCATGCTGGAGAAAGCCGTTTACTACGCCGAGTTCCAGAGCATCCGATACGACGGCCTGTCAGGTAGGTTACGACACAGAGGTGACTTTCCTGGACCGATGGAGGCTGAGACGATAACAAGCTGATGTCGCCCTGCAGTGCACGGGGCGGTGGTGTTTGCCGAGGTGCTCTCAGCGGTGAAGAGGACTCTTGCCAGAGTGTTGGTGATCATCGCCAGTCTGGGATACGGCATCGTCAAGTGAGTCTTCTTCTTCTGACTCTCCTCCTTACATGAACGTTGGTATCAGGTCTGTAACTGACCGTGAGCTTCTCCTACACTCAGGCCCAGACTCGGAGCGCTGCTGCACAGAGTTGTCGGTGTCGGTCTGCTGTACTTGATCTTCTCCATCATCGAGGGGATCCTACGAGTCAACGCCGTAAGTCAAACACTCACTCTGTGTGTGTGTGTGTGTGTGTGTGTGTGTGTGTGTGTGTGTGTGTCTGTCTAACCTGTTTCTCTCTGTAGGATCGAGGCGACAACACGAACAGTAGACTTTTGTGTGAAATAGTGCTGGCCTTCACTGACTCCTGTATTGTCTGGTGGATATCCTTTACAAAAACAAAGAAGCTCACCAGCAGCAGACACAGCAGCAGATAATATTACTGACTAGTCCAACAGCAGTCAGCCCAGCTCGGCGTCTGTCTTTCAGCCTTTTATTTCACTCATGTAGCTTCCTCCGTCAGCGTCCTCTTCACTCTCTTCTCCTCTGCCATTATGTCCATAGAAGCTGCTGACTGCCTGAACTCTTCTTCTTCTTCTTTTTCTTCTTCTTCTTCTCCTCAGTGGTCCAAAACACCTGTGGTACAAACACTAACTGGTGCTCTGAGCTCACAGTCATTACATAACATTAGCTAACAGCAGCTACAGTTGGCAGCAGTTTATTTCACTGTCCATCAGGAAACTCGTCAAAGTAACGATGACTTTAGTTTGCCCTCTAAGACGTCCGTCTGTCCGCCTTTCTGAGCTTGTAAGAGTAACAGTAACGCAGCAGAGGACGCCGTGTCGCCGCAGGTGTGCTGTAATCGTGTTAAAAGGTGTTTTTAAGGTTGTTTGGCTCCTTCTGCACGTGGTTCTCCGCTCATTTGATTCCAGGATGTTGTCGTTTGAAAGTGGACTAGCGCTGTTTGAATGATGGGCAAGCCCCACCCACCTGGTGCACCCAGCTGAGCAAAACAAACGTTCGTATCAGCGTGGTTCGCTTGTGTTTGTGTTCTTCCCTCTTCTCTTGCTTCTTCTTCTTCTGTGGTTCTTTGTCTCCAGGCTGAAGATGATGTAGTTCTCCTGGCTGCTATTCCTCTGGCTGTGCTCGACTCTACCCTCTGCTGGTGGATATCCGCTACTGCACCCCCCCGCCCCCCCTTTTTTGTGCTAATTAAAGTTTGTTTTTTTTGTCTGTCGCACTTTAGTTCTGCTTTGTTCATCTGCGTGTGTTTACAAAGAGTTTAATAGTTTGACAGATGTACAGTACCAGTCAAAAGTTTGGACACGCCTTCTGATTCAGTCTACATTGTAGACTTCAGAACTATGAAATAACACGAGGTCGACACCTGGAACAGTTTTTAATTAACAGTTCTGCCTCGTCAGAGGTTAATTAATGGAAGTTCTTGCCCTGTGTTGACTCAATCAACAGTCCATCATTACATTCAGACATGGAGGTCAGTCAATCGAGAAAATATCAACAACTCTGACACAAAAACCATCCAACACTTTGATGAAACTCACGAAGACTCTCCAGAAGAGGAAGACCAAGAGTTAGGTCAAGTTCATCACAGTTAGCAGCCTCACAAATCAACAATTAACAGCAGATCAAGTAGTAGTAGTAGTCAGCATCAAGTGTTCAGGAGTGTGTGTGTCACACCTTCATCGTCTGAATGACTGCAAACAAACCACGACTGAAGAAGAAGAAGACAAACAGAAGGAGGGACATTAGACCAGTGGAACTCTGGGCTTTGGATGGTATCTGCATGTGTGGTTCCCACCTGAAGAAGGGCTGATGGTGTGGATGGTGCTTCCATCCCATCTGGTTTGAGATTAGTGGGACCATCATTTGATTTTCAGCAGGACAATGACGTCGAGTACGCCTCCAGGCTCTGTAAGGGCTCCACAGTCACCTGACCCAAACCCAGCTGAGAAGGTTCGGGATGAGTTGGACCTCACAGTGAAGGAGAAGCAGGCTGAGTGATGAGCAATGATCGAACAGGAAGAAGCCATTCGGTCACCAGAGGCCTCTGTCACAGAGATCCACAGTGCCCTTCCTCCTGAGAACTTCACCTACTTTCTCTGAAGGCGTATTCAAACAACCCAAACCTGCTCAGTGCTCAGAATATGGAGACCATCCCATGCGACGACCTCATGAAGCCGACTGAAGGAACGCTAAGAGGGTCAAAGGTGTGTCCAAACTTTTGACTGGTGCTGTAAAACTCAAACAAACTGCGTCTTCTTCTTCTGGTGTCGTCGTTGTTGGTTGTTAATTTCAACTTTGGTGAATCAAACGACCAAAAAACAGGATCAACATCCAAAATGAGTTCAGGTTACTGATGATGAGACAGAACTTTGAGTTTTTCCAGCTGCTAGTTTTCTTTATTTTTACGTTCCTTGACCGTGTCGTCGTCACATCTTCGTGAGTCTGGCTCAGACGATGAAGCTGCTGAGGCTGAGGAGGAACGTGGTGAAGCTCTCGCTCTACAGACACTTCACCAACACGCTCATCTTCGCCGTCATAGGTACGAAAACGACATCATCTGTTCGCGTTCGTCGAGACCCGTCTCACGTCTTTTTAAATCTCGTATGTGTTTGTTTTTCAGCGTCGGTCATCTTCATCATCTGGACCACGAAGACCTTCAAGATGTCGAAGTGTCAGTCTGTGAGTATGAGTTCTGATCCAGGAGATCAATCAGTCAATAAATCAAATCATCTCATCTTCAGTTAAAAACTCTGCAGGACTGGAGGGAGCTGTGGATCGACGACGCCTTCTGGCGCTTCTTGTTCTCCATCATCTTATTGGTCATCATGTTCCTATGGCGACCGTCAGCCAATAACCAGAGGTAGGTATCTGATTTTTTCTGATTTTCAGTTTGTCTTTAACTGAAGTAAATCTTCTCGTCTCTCTCTGTCAGATACGCCTTCAGTCCTCTGCTGGACGAAGAGAGCGAGGAAGAGGAGAAGGAGCCCATGATGAACGAGGCCTTCGGTCAGAAACTTTCCTCCTTTCCTTCCTTCCTTCCTTACTTGTTGCTAAGCTAACCGCTAAGTGCTTTGTGTTTCCCTTTGTGTCTGCAGAGGGGATGAAGATGAGGGGCATGAAGAACGAGAGCAACGGCTCAGCCAAAGTCAACAAAGTGGTGAGTGACGATGAAACCTCAGATTCACTGATGTCGTTCTCTGTGAATCCAGCGAGAAAGCAACAAACAAAATGACCTTTAAAGTAATTAGAGTAACTCAATAAGAACACGTGGATCATCATCAGTCAGCTAATCAGCTCGTTGTTTTCCAGGATGAGGATCTGAAATGGGTCGAGGAGAACATCCCTTCATCTATGGCCGACGTGTAAGTCATCAGAAATGACCATAAATCAAAATATAGATTTAAATGTGATGCTGAAAGTCTTTATTTGTCCTCCTCACAGCGCTCTGCCGCCCCTGCTGGACTCTGACGAGGTGAGTCTGTCCGACCTTCTCACTTCATCACTGAACTGTAGAGACGATAAGACGAGATGAAGTGTAGAGTTTAGATGAATAAGTTGTATTCAGTGACGTGTTGGATGTGGATTACTTTGGTCACTTTGAAGGATCTCTGAGTCTTTTTAACCTGAAAAAACTGCAGAGTAAAAAACTAAGATTTTAAATCGTATTCAGTAAACTGAGGTCGAGCGTCAGAGAAAGAGTTTCACATCTGACTCAGTGAATTTAAGAGTTAATGTTGACAGAAGCAGAGCTGATGATAGTTTCAGTTTTAGTGTTGTTCAGTTTGTTCGTCTGCTGTCTGTGAACACAGCGAGGTCACAGCTGTTTGTGGTTCAACTAAAAGGATCTTTACTCTTTAATATAAAAGTTTATCTCCTTCATGTTTCGGACACTGTTACAGTCCCCGTCAGAGTAACATGAGGAGTAGACCAGAACTCACAATCACAGGTGTCACATGCAAAACATCACGTGTTTCTCAGCAGCAGAGAGACGATTACAAACTGAAGGAAACTGCATGAAAAGAAAAGTCCGTCCAGTCAAAAGGAAACACAGTCAGCTGACTGACGGCAGCTTGGTTTCACACACTCTGAGTCAAAGAGAAGAGCAGACATGTTGAGCAGAAAATGGCCGTCTGTAACCGACACTCAGAGAACAATGTGAGCAAAAACAAACTTTTGTTGCGTCGTACTCTGACCTGGTTGTTTTACGTTACAGTCGGCTTCATGGCCGCAGGCTTCAGTTTCCTGTTGTTCCAGGTTCAGCTTCAGAAAACACCAAAGTTTTCTTTTAATAACTTTAAACTGCCAGAAAAATGTCTTCAGCTTCTGAAGAATGTGATTCATTATTCAGACACACAGGAGCTCATTCACAGTGTGAACATTCATGTTAACGTTCATCAAACGTTTGTTCAGGTTTTCTTTGTGTTACAAATGACGATGGTCGTGTCTGCCGTTCTGACTGTGAGCGACAGAGGGCGGCAGACGCTGCAGAGAGCAGCTGTTGCCACGGTTACATCACACTGTTGTTTATCCCTCTCCTCTGTTGTCATGGCGAGGAGAACAATGTGACGGCGGCGATGTGTTTATGTGTGTGATGATGGAGGGGAGCCACATCCGTTAAAAACAATGAATAATCTAAATAATAATAATATTTCCTGTAATTGATCAGAAAATCATTGATTGATTTTGTTTTTTAACACGATCAGGTGATCAGATCTGTTTTCAGACGTCATCTGTTTAATTTCTCTTATTTGTCTTTAATCAGCAGATTCCTGCATCATTTTTCAGATTGTTCATTCTTTGATCTCCAAACTGATTCTCGTTTTTTTTTAAGTGATGCATCAATCAACAAAGTGCCTCTTATGTAAAAATCAATTTCTTACGTAACACCCAGATATTAAAACGGCTTTACAGCCGCTCTGCTGTGAGGACGGACGTGAACGAGCGAAGGAAGACAAAGAAAGATCAGCTCAGATTAAAATCCAGCTTCCTTCAGATCCATCACACACACACACACACACACACACACACACACACACACACACACACACACACACACTGCAGGCTGGGAGTGAACACTAACAATGTAATGAATCTCCCTCATTAGAGGATGAAATTAAGGGGAAGTAACTGTCTTAACTCCCCACTGTTTCACGTCCTTATGGCAGATTATGTAACGCTCTTGTGTTTATCGAGGAGGTGGAAATCTGACCTGAACCTGCTCGTTATCCCCGTTATGACAAATTATCTAATTCATCACGATCAAGGAGGCTGTTAAAGGGAAATGTTATGCCCCCCCACACGTTCTGAGTCTGAATGAATCCTATTAACCTGGACTTTGACGCCATCAGAGCTCCTGTTATCGGCCCGCACACCTCCCAGGAGGGGCTGAGCTACAAAATACATCCAGCGTGACACAAACTACACAGTGTGCTAAAATATATTTGAATATATTAAAAATAAGCTCAAACATTTGCTATTGAATGTAACTTGGGAACCATAAATGTAGTCTGAAAACAGAAATAATGGTCAGAGGAGCAGGGTTGCAAAAGGGGTGGAAAGTTTCCGGTAAATTTCAAGTCCCTGTAGATAAAATGTTTCTGATACTTTTAAATCCTGTAAAACCCCAAAACAACACGCGAGTGCGTCACATCCGTCACGGCGCCGTTACCTGCTGCTCGTCTCCTGAATCAACTCCGAACCCGATGATGAAACAAGCTGCTCGATGTGGTTAAAATGTGCGTCGCGCTCTGGAGAGCAGAGGGTTAAGTTGCTCTTTAGGAGGTGGTTAAGGGGAAATCGCTGCTTTTCCTCCTCATCATTCTCCATCGGACGCAGTTTTCAGCCAGATTCAGACGTAATTAAATCACAAATAACAGAGTGAGACTTTGTTGGGGGAGAAATGAAAGAGCTCATTGACATTTAAAAAAAAAAGGGTTGGCTTCATTTCATAACCATCCATCACTTCTCCATCACTTCTCCATCACTTCTCCATCAGTCTGCAGAAAATGTTAAATTAGTGTTGAAACCCCCTGAAACAGCAGACTTAGCTCTCCTGGACTTCAGACTTCGTGTTGAAACTGAACAAACTGACTTCTTCATGTCGTCCGTGATCTCGTCTGTCATCCGTCAGGTCTGCAACAAAAAGAATCATCTTAACAATATCGAGGGAAGATGGAGGATGAAGTGCTGAGACGACGGAGGGAGAGCAGAGGGGAAAAAGAGTCAGTGAACAGCAGTAATAAACTGTCATCCTCTCCGTCACGAACAGTGTCACCTGATTCTGATTGTAGGCAAGAAAAACACAAGAACGGCAACATTAGGTCAGCCAGAGGTTTCTGAAAAGGACGTTTCCAAACCAGAGTTTGGGATTCCAGCCAGAAAAGTGAAGCTGACTTTCACCAACAGCCGAACAAGCAAGCAAGGTCACCAGCAGCAGTCAGCCCAGCTCGGCGTCTGTCTTTCAGCCGGTTATTTCACCAAGCTCTCACCAACCACTAAAAGTCAGTCCCAGATTTGACCCACTGGGCCAGTCACCTCGAAACTGAGCCTGAATCACGGACGTGACTTTTCTAAAGTCATCAAAGAGATTTCAATATTTCAATCCATTTTTATTAAAATCTGCAGTAACTCATGATTGTATCAAAATATCAGCTTTGGTTTTTAAGTGTTTCTTGCATCCAGATGCTGCCAATCTGTTTGATCATGTTTGATGAGTAAAGACAGAAATGAACCACGTTTCTAATCAGAAACTAAGAAGAAGTCCTTCATGGTGACGGTGTGTTTTCTGTTGCAGGAAACCTTGACGACCAAGTTCGAGATGTCCAAGATGGAGTGAAGCCGGAGAGAAAGGACGGACGGATGGAGGGAACGTGGACGGATGAATAAAAGAGAAGGATGGCTGATTTAAATGCACGTGAGGAGGGATAGATGAACTGACAGATGAACGAGGGAACGCAGAGAGGAACGAGTGTTTGCTTTACGAGACGGTGTCGGTATGTGATTCAATCCCTGAATTTATGAGCTTTGTAAGCCTTGACTGTACATACACTGGGAGAAATATCGATCACAGCGGCACACAGAACCTTTTTATTTTTTATTTTTATTGCCTGTTTGTATTTATATTTCTATATATATAAATATAAATCTATATATATACAGTATATTTTGACAGATTTGGTGTTCTCTGCTTCAGAGCGGCTCGCTTGCCTTTTCACTGTTTACATGCAGAAATGTGATTATTATGTTTTTCAAACGTTGCCTACGTCAGGAGGCAACGTTTGTCCGTCTGTTGTACTTGTCTCAGTTTTTATGTTGGCGGACTAACCCGACCAGTTTGATCCGGATCTTTTCCACCTGTAAAGAAAAATATGGATGTGAATGAATGTGTGAATTATTATTTCGTTCTTTTGTGTCAGCACAGTTTGAATCATTTGGGGTGATGTCACAGACTATCTGCTGCATCTGGCTGATTAAAATCAAGATCTTTATTCAACTTTGATGAAACACTCCACCGGTTTGATGGCGATGTTTGTTCAGACCCCAGACGTCCCTATCGTACTTATCGTTGGGTTTACATGGGCTTCATTTATAATTAGAATAATCATGCTTCATGTCGACTCGATCAGAAGGAACTCAGGAGTGTTAAACCTTTAAATAATCTGAGAAAAACAGGAAAATGTTGTTTCACTCCGGTTGGAATAAATCTTTGGCCCCTCGTCGGGTTATGAATTGCATTTATACTTCTGAGTTATAAATCTGTAGCGTGAAACATGATCCACTCCTTCTGCTTTCTGCTAAATAAAAGCCCTCGACAGACTCTGTAACCCATCAGAGGGAACTTCAGTTGACTTCTCTGATCAGGACATCCTGACACCGACAGGCTGTTGTTGATCGTCGTTGCTGGTCTGATGGCTGAGGCGGCTTGAAAAAGAACTCTGATTGGCTGTTCAGTTGACTCCATTATAGTTTTTATTATATTCATTTTTAGCCTCTGGGGCTCAACGACTGGATGGATTACTTCATTTTGTAAAGACATGGAAGTTTCCCAAAGTATTAATGCAGACTTTGAAATATCTCAACAGCTATAGTATTGATCTCCATGAACATGGGTATAGATATCCCATGATGCCCGGCGGAAGAAAGGCTCCCTGTCCAAACACAAACTATGACCAAGAACATGAAAACAAACAGACAGCATTACAACACGCTAACAGCTAACGTCAGCTGAAGCATCGACACCCCAACCATTCAGATTATACAGCGCCATATCATGACTAGACTGTCCTCTCTATGATGTTATTACAGTGACAGTTCAACCATGAACAGGCTGAACGGTGGCGAGGAAAAACAGAAACCCGTTAAAAGGACGTCTTTTGATTCAGAAACATTGAAAGAAATCAGACCTTCCAGTTTCTGAATGAACATTTTCTACAGAAGACATGAAAGTCTTTGACCGCAATGAGCACTGACAAATCCAAAGAATGACCTCGTATGTGACAACATACCAACGTGTGGGTCGCTGAACCAGGCACGTCAAGCTCACACTGGGGAGTCGAGGTGAGGGAAACATGTTAGACGAAATGCCTGATCGTTGTTTGACAGAGTCGGGCTGACCGGGTCGTAATCTTTGTGGTTTTAAATGAAACGTGTCAACAACTGTAGAATGGACTGTAGTGGATTCATATCCAGACCACAGAGCACAGAGCACAGAGCATGCCCGTCTGTTCACGTCCGTCCTCCCGTCTGTTGTCTGTTATTTGCTTGTATGCCGCGTACACACACACACACACACACAGCTCATGTAGTGTTTTCTATGGCAGCAGCCATTATCGCTTTGTGTGTGTCCACATGAACATACAGACTACCCTGTGTGTGTGTGTTAGTGTGTGTTCCAGCCTGTCTGAATGGACTGAACGCTCCATACATCATCCAGCCAGCCGCAGGGTGAAGTCCACTCTGCCTGTCTGCTCGCTGTTATCGGGAACATCAGATGAAATGTTTGGAGGCGTTCACAGTGAGAGGGTTAGTTCGGTTATTTGAAGGCCGGGTGAGGTTCTGATCGGACAGGAGCAGCAGGATCAGTCTGAGTACGTCACATTTAACATATTTTCATGGAGACTGAAGGTTCAAACAGCTCTTCCTGACTAACCGAAGCCGTTACATCGCTCTCCAAAGCCAGCAGACTTCACTGACCAAAACCGAAGAGAACGTGGGAGTTGGACCAGCAGCCCACCTGTTCTCCAGGTAAATTTCTGTTTTTGTCAGTGAAGTCTGGAGGGTTTGAAGCGAGCACTGAGCGATATTAAACACTTCAGTTTCCCGACAGAAAGAGCTGCGTAAAGATGAAGCAGTGAAGTTAATAATACAGCTCAATGCCACCGATCACAGCTGCAACATTCCAGCAGAACTGTGGCTGCTGGAGATGATCGCAGTTCTTCTGTCTGGAGGGCGGACTGCGTCCTGTCCGGGAGGATCCAGGGTTTGACTGATGCTGACTTTTTCAGGTTGGTCATCTCCAAACCAACCGCTGACTCCTGCAGGTAGTACACCGACCGTGGACAACCTGAACGACTGCAGACACTGGTTCTGACTGAGGGTTTATATTTTCTTCCAGCTTCGCTCATGAAGATCAGAATTAGAAACAGTTCAGAGCCGACACGACTGAAGATGTGTTGCTGCGTGTGAACGTAACGTAACGTAACGTGTCCGTGAAGCTTTGACAGTCACGATGGTGCGACACTCGTATTTATTTATTTATAGGGCTGTGTGGATTCAGATGGAGGAGACGCTTTTTTAATCACTTGCTGTTTGAATCAGTTTGACAGACTTGGTGTGATTCAGTCTGATGTTTCCGCAGTACGACATGTTCACACATCATCAGTATCTGTTTGTTGTTGTCCATAAAGACCTTGATTATGTAAAGGATTGTGTTGTTTGCTTTGTTAATAAATCAAAAGTTAATAAAACAGTTTTCTTCATTGTTCTGTCTGATGTTGATGCCTCTCCTTCCAACGATAGCACAGTGGCTGTGCATTGTTGTCTGTTCTCCATCTCAGTCCTAAATCATCATCACGGAGCTTAAAAATGTCTTTAAACCTGACCCCGAATCCTCCATCTGCAGACGCTAATTTGATCTAATGATAGCAGCTGTAGCCTAAATGTCAGTCGGTCACTTAGAAACTCGTCTGAATTTAAATGTTCTGACGTGGTTTAACCACAGAGCCTGAGGCCTGCTGTGCAGGCTCCGTCTATATTTAGCAGCTGGTGTCTTTACGTTATAATCCTGACATGTAATCCATCTGTTCTGCCTCTTTCCATGGATTCCACTCTAACTGTAACCCAATTAAAGACGACTGTAACATTCAGACGTCGTCATCGTGCCGACATGTTTCTCCATCTGCTGCTCAAAGCTGTTTTGCGAAGACGCCAACGTCTCCAACGCGTCCATTATCACGTCGCTCTGTCTGTTAAAATGTCTTTAAAACACAAAGCACGGGTTATCCGGAGGGTGTTCACTGTGTGTGTGTGTGTGTGTGTGCAGCTACTGTACTCCGGCATTACGGCTGTAATAACATAATCCCGGAGATTTGGCCTGACAGCAAAGACAGTATGCTGCCGATTTCAACTGACAGTAGGGAATTATCGTCGCCACGCACTTCACAGACGGCTGGACGTGTTATTACTGCTGCGAGTCTCAACATGTGGTCCATCGACCCTGAGAGGGCCGCTGACTGCAGCAGTTCAGATTCATACTTTACTGTTAATACTTGTATTTATTCTCCTTGTGCACACCTGATATAACTGAGTATTGTAGGAGGAGAGATGAGACACAAACATCTCTGCGTCTCCTCGCTGTCAGACACTTCCCGACCTAAAAACAGGCGTTTATGGAACATTGCTCATTTCAAACCAACCAGACTGACAAAAGCTACAAATTGACCTCGCAGAGCAGCTGAAGTCAACCGAGGCCTCGGTCAGTATTATAACAGGTAGTGTTGGTTCAGGTCTGAGCTAACGTGAGGTGCTGTGTGTCGAGGCAGCGGTGGACCAACGACTCCTGTTCTTACAATCCTCAGCGTCAGTGAAGAGAGCGATAGAACCGGTCTGGTTACCCGTCGGAAAAGGTCGTCTAACTCGAGGTGAAGCACTGAAAATACTCTAAATATAACACAGGTAGGTAGTACACAGGTACACAGACTATGGATCAGTACCTCATACAACATTTCAAACTACTTTAAACCTTCCTGGCTTCACCTTTGTTGTCTAAAGACTCTGTACACTGAATATATTTGAATAAATAAATATAAAGCCACGACCAAAAGTTCACTACATATGTAGGATAAGTTCTGTTTCTTCCTCAGTTTATATAAAACTGGATATTATTAATAAATATATACAGTGTATGTATAAATCTGTGACAGTGTCGTCTGGCATATGGACGTCCCGTCTGCTGTCAGATAATACATACAGATCTACTTTAATACAAAGAAATCTCGTATTATTGCACCCATTACGTAAAAGGATGAGATTATCGATACGCAGATTAATGAGCACCCAATCATGTTCCAGCGTATCTGGCCCCGCCCGGGCCGTCCCGTCTCCACCCGCCCCGCCCGTGCACACTCCAGTCATCCAGATAAAAATAGAAAACCCCACAATGACTTGCAGTTTAGTTGTTAGATTTTAGTCTTTATTGTTCTATTTTTTTTCTTGACAATTTGCTAGCGGACATGTGAAAACTTGGACCAACAAAACATCATCATCATCATCATTATTATTATTATTATGTTTGTCTTTTTTCTTTTTTTAATTACAGCATATCGTCGTCAGACTGCGGAAACAGTGAGAAGATGTTTTTAGAAAATAAAAACAAGAAAGAAAAATTCAAACAGGAAAGAAAGAAAAAAACAATTTGACTTTAATATCGGATGGTTGGTTTTTTCTTTTTTTTTATTCTTCTTCATGTACACAATATAACAGTCTAAAAACATTAAACACACAGAGCTGAAGACATTGCAGTGTTGGTTGGGAAGTGGCAGTCCTCAGGGCAGTTTATATACTGTAGCAACATGGTCCGGCTGTACTGTCAAATATCTACGGGGACGGATGGGGGGAGGGGAGGTGAAGAGGGGGTTGAGGGTGGAGGAGGAGGAGGAGGAGGTGGTGGGGTGGGGACTACAAACCAAAATGGCCGTCAATATAAAACTAACAGTCTTTTTTTTATTTATTTTTTTTATTTTTTTTTTTTTGTCGTTTAAATCCACCAACCAGGAGTCGGCCGGCAGAGACAGAGCGGAGTTAAGTAGCTCGACGAGGATGGGGTCGGGTATCGGAGTCGGGTTCGGGTGGGGTTTAAAGGGCGGGGTGGAATGTCTCGATTTTCATTTTTTACATTTCTGCATTTTTCTTTTCTCTCGTAGACAATATAAAATCTCACAGACAAGCAAAGAAAAGATAAAAACACCGGATGTACACGTTCGTATGTATGCATGTGTCGGAGGACAGAGGGGACGGATGGAGGGACGGATGGAGGGACGGATGGAGGGACGGATGGAGGGATAGGTGGACGGATGAGGGATGAAATAAGGGTTGAATTATTGCTTTCTGAGTGATTATTATTTTTCACTTCTCATCTACATGAATTGCATCTTTCTCATTCTCTCAATCTCTCTCTCGCTCTCTCACCATGGTGATCTGATAACACGTGATTACTCCGTTTATTGGGAGGAAGGAGGAGGGATGAAGGGAACGAGGGAGGAGGGAGGAGGAAGGAGGAGTTAGGGATGTGGGGGTGGGGCTCAGAGCTCCTTGCTCAGCGAATCCCGGGCAGTTCTAATCCTCTTTGTGTAGCCTCACACGTTTCCCGCCTTTTTGTCTGGTAAATGATAACAGAAAAAAATGTATTAAAAAATAGGTCTTGGAAAAAGAATAATAATAAACAGTCATAAAAAAGGGTTATAGGTTGTATGTGTGTTTAGTGGTTTAGTACAGATGTTGGTCTCTTCTAGTGTTGGTTAGTTTAAGTTATTATTGTGTTAAGGACGTACACAAAGCAAACAACAACACAACAGTTTCATGACACGATAAATGACGTTACACCCAGCAGGAGGATCGTCCTCTACCTGTGTTTGTGCTCACACACCTTAGAAAGACTTTTTCCCTGAAATCAAACAACCTGCCGCCACCGGTACGTCATCTTTCACGGAGAGAGGAGGCTGGTTAATCTGAGGAGACTCTGTGACACTTTGATTTTGGCCGCTAATCCGTTGATGGACTCTCTCACCCTCCCGCTTTTCTCTCCCGCGGCAAACGCAGAGCTAACTATGTGAGATACAGCTAGTTAGCGCCAGCAGCCAGCTGGAGGGTTGAGGAGGGAGGTCAGAACACGAAGGTCGAGGGTCCAAAAGCTTCTGGAGGTTCGTACATGTCAGCCCGTTCAACTCCAAGCTCAGTATGGCAGCTCGGTCAGTGACCATACATCTAAAACTAAGACGCTGTAGTACTCCTCTAGTGTCAGTTATGGATGCCGTGTATGTTTCGTTACATAACATACAGTCTAACAGGACACTGCAGATTAATTCTCTATTCTTTGCTCTAGTCTGAAGAGTGGCCAGTGACCAAGCTGCTGTTTATGCCGACGTGTTCTTTAACGCTTTACAGAAATGGTTTCACATTTAGAGTGTTTTATCATTGGTAAAACTCAAACTTCTTTGGGCCGTGTACTGGAACAAAATACTCTTCTCTCTTCAAAACTTCCAAAATTTGCACAGTCTTGCAGCATTCATTTTTTGTAAGTTGGCGATCGCATTAATGTGTCACCAAAACACAAAATCTTCCTGAGATAATTAATTTTGGTTTTACTGCAGTTCATTCAGCGTTAGCATGGAAGGCCACAAGAAAAGAGACTTTCTGCGGTCCATTTCCAACATGACCTAACTCAGATGTTTGCAACAGTTTACATTATTATTTTTGTGATGATGTTCAGTCATAGCTGGAAGACTTCCCACTGTAGGGAGACCAAATGTGCAAAAATAAATGTCATCTGTTCTAATTGATAAATCATCTCCATCCTGGTTCCTTTAACGAAACACCTGTGGGATTTTTCTGTTGGCAAACAGAAGTGTTGATGACGTTTAATGTCACCGACAGCCTCTGTAGTTTCTTGTTAGCAACTTTCTGTTCTAACCTTCTGGGGTCTTATCGATTGTTTTTCTGTTCATGGGTGACTGTTAGGAGCCAAGAGGCAACACGACACGTAAGCGGTTCAAAAAGCACAAAAATGTGTTATACGTTCACCAACTTCGAGACGAGGGAACTGTTTTTCGGTTTCAGGACTGATTCCTACAGAACTCTGTTGGGTTTTAAGAGCATTTAAAGTCTGAACACCAAAGGACTGTATGAACGTCAACCGGTTTTCACAGTTATTTCAGCTTTTTGTGCTCTTGTTCTGTGCTGGTCGGTACAAAGGTGAAAACAAAAAAATTTGAAAGATGTCACGTCCAATTGGATCAGTGTAATCACACAGTGTTTGTATGAATGGGAAGATGTTTAAGAGCTAGCATAACGTGACGTGATCGTGGCAGTTGACTCTGGATCTATAAAACTTCACCGACATGACAGCATCTCATTTAGTAATGGACATTTGATGGTGTATCTGATTAATCTTCTATTAAGTGATATTTATGTATATGTGCAGAGCCTGGCATGGCTTCATGTCTCAATGAGCCAAACACTTGGTGTTAAACAGAGTTCACTTTTAGCAAAAAGGGCTCAAGCTTCCAGCAAACCGCACAGCAGCGGTCGTGATGCTCTCTGCAAACATCTGTTGGGCTGTTTGAGATCAAAGCGAGGCGGTTGCTGGACACCGAGCCTCACGCTGCACCCGGATGGAGGCAGGATGCTGGCATTGATCAATAATGGAGGAGGGAACAGAGCACCTTCTGGTTCACCTCCTGAAGCGTCGAGCGGCGGCTCCCAGGCAGGAACATGTGAGAAACGAGTACGAACGAGAGAGAAGAGGAGCTTTTACTGCCTCTAGATGAATAAAAAAAAAAAAAACTTGAAACGTCAGGAGATGTCAGATTTAATCTCCATCATCCATCCGTTCATGTCTGTAGGTCATAACAGACCAGAACCAGCGCCAAAATAAAAGCTAAAATCAAACAAATCTGCTTTTAAAGGCCTGCAGGGGCTGTCGTTAGCTTGTCACCGAGCGCTTCAACTCTTATTTATATTTTTATACAATTCATAGACAGTCAGCCTCCAACCGTAGCTGCCCTGGGAATCCGCGCTCACCACCTGAGTCCCTGTTATCGTTGTTTGGCTGTGCATGAACTCGACATTATGAAATTAGGAAATGAAACGGATGCTTCTCTCTCTCTTCTACTTATTTAACAACCACACTACACTTTCTTTAAAGGGATTCAGGAAGAACTGCTGTGTTACTGTGTTGTCATGCAATCATCCAGGAAGGTTGACGTGTGGTTCTGCACAGTGAATCTACAACATAAAGTTCAACACTGGGGGACAGTTTCTCTGTTTTAGCCTTCTGTATGTGTTTGGTATGGAGTCAGGATGTAGTTAGCCTAGCTTAGCACAAAGACTGGAAGCAGCTAGCTAGCAAGTTCAAACAACAACACCTTTTTCTTGACAAATAATTATTCATTATTGATTGATCTGAGTATTATTTTCTTGATTTATTAAAGCCATTCAGTCTGTAAAATGCAAGTTAATGAAGTTTTTCAACATAGACAAGCTCCCTGTCTTTATGCTAAGCTAGGCTAATCACATCCCGAGTCCAGCTCCTTATTTTCATGTACAGATGAGCCGAAAAGCCAGTTTCCCAAAATGTTGAACTATTCCTTTAACACGTGTGTTTGCATGCGTGTGCTAACCTGTGCTAATATTTGGCACATTAAATGGATTTCCACATGTGTGTGCAGAAACGTGTCTTTATCTACGTGAACGTGTGCATGAGCGTTCTTAAATGTCGGCGTCGTAACACCCGTTCAAACCGTTGTCGACGCACAGCTCCCTCTCTAATTGGTCAGTTGCTGCTGACATCACGTTTTGAACGATGGCAACTGCTGCATCTCGGAGATCCCTCTTCCTCATCTCCTCCTCCTCATCTTCCTCCACCTCCTCCTCCTCCCTCTCTCCCTGGTCACATGACTCTGCACCATCATGACAGCCTCCATTTTCTGGAGCCTCCCCTCCCTCCCCTTCCCCTTCCTCCTCCACCCTGCTAATGGCTAGTGCTAGCTCCGTTTGTTGGCAGCTGGTTTTAGCTTGTGTACTGCTAACGTTAGTTAGTGCTGGTGCTTGTTGTTGTTGTCTGTTGTTAGTATCTCCTTCTTTGTTGCTGCTGCTGCTGTTTTGTGGCTCATCAGAGTCCCGGTCGGCGTGCTCTAACTCACCGCTGTTCACAGCTGCTGTGGCGTTGATGATCTTGGCGTTGGCCTCCTCTTTCGGCCCTGCCTCCTTGGTCTTCTTCACAGGGCTGCCCCCTGTCGTCTTCTCCTCCTCCTGGTGATTGTGTGTGGCGTGCTCCTCCGCTGTACCGTTGGAGCAGCCGTTCTCCCCGTTGGTCACCGGAGCTTCGGCCGGCGTCTTCTCTGCCTCCTTTGCCGCCTCCCCTCCGTTCTCCGCTGCTGCTGCCTCCGTCTTCTCACTTGCCACTGCATCTTTGTCATTGGTCTCCTCACTTGTTGTAGCAGCTTCACCATCAGCACCCCCTTCCTCCGCTGCTTCTCCTCCCTCTGTTGCTTCTCCTCCCTCCGTGGCCTCCTCTTCTTCCTTGGCGCCCTCACCCATGTCCACACTGGTGGATTTGCCCTTCCGCATGATGAAGTTCTTCAGGGAAACCGCACGACCGAAATGCGAGCGCTTGGCCTTGGCTGACTTGCCGTCTTTGCCCTCCTCTGCTGCTCCCTCCTCACCTGGAGGGAACGAGAGAGTTCAGAGTTAGTGTTTTTATCACAGAACCGGGCTCAGCAGCTGGACTGGACTGGGTTCGAGCACAGCCTCTGAGACCAACAGGGAATAACACTACCGAGGTGATTTCCCCATTAGACTGGACACTGCTGGTTCAGAGGTTGCGTTCAGTCCGGATAGACCGTTTTTACATGAGACACAAAACAGTGAGGAGGTAAACAGCATGTTGGGCTGAACTCCATGTAGTAACTGTCTGGAGATGATCTAGCTCTTCAGGTGCTGGAGGTTCAACGTTCCTCTGTAGTTACATTTGGATTTAAAATACCATTTGCAATGCAGCAGTGGTATATAATCAACACATTTATCTCATGCACCTCATCTCATTTATCACTGTTTAAACTAATGTCCTCCATTCAGTAAAAACCAAATTACAACGAGCCCAGGGTTCTTCATGCAGCCGCGGGCAGACAGTTAGCTAAATTTAGTCTTTACTGTTGACTGAAGCTACGATGTGATTTGAATTTCACATCAGATGTTGAATATTTTATTTGGGGAGAATGTTCAATTACATCACCTCCCCCAGAGTTAGCAAGGCGCCATGTCCTGTCGGTGGTCCCTGGACAGGGACGGACACAAAACATGAGCTTGAACACGGTGTTAATGTTGTCCACATTGAACCTCGTCAAACTGGGCTTGAATACGTGTGTATGGTTTTGTTCTACGTGTCTGCTCTTGTTAATCGATGGGACACCGGTGTACCTGTACAGGCCATGCCCTCTCTAAAGGGTATATCTGGAGGTGTGGGGTGATTAATGGCTTCATCCTCTTACCTGAAGTAACAGCTGCAGTTGCGTCTTCCTCTCCACTGGGGGCGCACTCTGTGTTGGCGCGTTTGGACTTGGGGATGACTCGCTTCTTGAAGGAGGTCCAGATCTCATTGGCGTGTTGCGTCACTGTCCCACCTCCTGCTGCCTTCTCCTCCTCACCTGCCTCAGCCTTCTCCTTCTCCTCGCCTCCCTCTGTCTTGCCCTCCTCCGATCCTCCTTCTTTAGCCTCCTCTCCTTCTTCGACACTTGCAGGCTCCTCTGGCTTTGCGTTGTCACCAGACTCTTTGTCGGAGCCCTTGGCCTTGCCACTGATGCCCACCATGGATGGGTCCCTCTTCAGGCCCTGGAAGGTCCAGGAGCGTTTCAGCTTCCACCTCTTCTGCCCCGACTCCTTTGAGTCCAGCGTGGAGGAGTCTCCACCACCTCCTTCTCCATCTGCTCCCTCCTCCTTGCTTTCCTCTACTCCTGCTGAGCTCTTTTTGTGCCCCTTCTGAGCCATGATCTTCTTGAAGGAGTGCCAGCGCTTCATGTGCTTGGTGGTTGCCGCAGTCGAGGCTTTCTGTTCACCTTCTGCAGCTTCTTCTGCACCTCCCTCTGCTCCGCCTGCTGCTCCTCCCTCCTCTATGGTCGAGTCTGCAGTGGTGTTAAGTGCTTCAGGATCTTCCAGCCGGTCCAGGGACTTGGACCGAACCTTTATTGGTTTCTGGGGTTCTGCGGCGCCACCGTCCTTCTTGTCGGTGCTGCGATGGGAGAAGATCCTCGCCACCGGCTTCCTGATCAGATCTCGAACTGTGGATTTGGACTCTGCACCTTTGCCCTTCTCCACCTTCTTCTCCTCCTCCTTCTCGCCGTTTTCTGGAGCTTTCTCTATCGCTGCTTCTCCTTCTGCACCTCCCTCTGCTCCCTCTGCAGCCTCCTCACCTCCTTTCTCACCCTCTTTCTCGCCTCCTTCAGCAGCGTTCTCCTCTCCTCCGGCGGCTGTGCTGTGCTCTTTCTTCTTCCGTCCTCCCATCACTTTCCCCAGGCCGCTCTTGTTGAGGAACGAGTCCAGGAACGAGGTCTTGGGCTCGGCGGAGGAGGCGTTTTCTGAACTCTGAGCAGGTGCCGTCTCTTCGCTCGCTGCTGCTGCTTCTCCTTCCTCACCTCCCTCCGCTGCTGCTGTATCGTTATTCACAGTCTCTTTGTTATCAACAACCTCGCTGTTGACAGCGTTGCCATCTTTATCGACAACCTCACTGTTGACAGTCTCTGAGTTTGCGTTTTTAGCTGGTTGCTCTGCCTCCGTCGGCTTGCTCTCGGGGGTTTTCCCGTCTTCCTGGACCACCGGCGCCGCGTTGGCCTCCGTCGCCGCCATTTTGGAAAACAAACAAACAAGAACAAAATAAGTCTTTCTTCCTTCCTTCCTTCCTTCCTTCCTTCCTTCCCTGGCCTTCTGCCCTCCTCTTCCTCTCTTCCTTGCTCTCTCTCTCTGGTGTTTCTTTCCTCCCGCTGTGGTGGCGCTCTCAGGTCATGGAGAGCAGGGTGGAGAACAGTTACGAGGAGGAAAGATACTCAGCATCCTACTAACCCTCCAAACTCCTGCAGAGAAAGAGAGACAGGAGGAAAGAGGGATGAGAGGGAGAGGCACAGATGGTTAATAGTCTGAATCAACACCATAGACACTCAATTAGTCTGGTCTAGACTGTGCGTTGAATGGGGAATGAAGTGTAACAAAATAGAGAATCTCAGCGGGAAATGCGATGCAATTATGATGTTTCCTAATCAGTCACACCAAAATTCACACCGTGCGTGATTTGATGTGGGACACACACTTCTTCTTCTGAGACGCAATAGTTGTAACAGACAGCAGCGATACATAATGACCTTGGCTCAGAGAAGCTGCATGTTTATTCTGTTAGGACGCTTTGTTTCGAAACCACAGAGGATTCCAGCCGCGAGCCGCTGTCCAAATATTTATCAGCTAACGTTTAAAAAGAATTAGAGAGATTTGGTGTTGCATGAGACGTACGTAATGCCATACCACCGGCCAAGCTCTACTGTCCTTGCCATACTGCTCACTGCTGGTTCGGAGGTTGTGTTTGGTCCTGTGTCTGGAGTTTCCTGATGGACAGTGAAGTAAACTTCTGCCAACTGTAGCTGCTGTTAGCTCATGTTAGCTCATGTTAGCTCAGATTGGAAGTGTTAGTGTTTGCACCACAGGCGATTTAGAGCTGAACAATACAGAGGTTAGCATCATGGATCACATTAGCTTGCTGTTGGAGTAGTGAGTAATACTAGCTGGCTGCTTTGTCTTTATATGACCGCTACGCCCATGAAAAGAGTGCAACAGTGTGTTTTCTATCTTCAGGTGGATCTGTTGCTGTTTTTTGTGTGTCGACGCAGGAAAACCTCCTCAGACGTCTCCTTTAAACACGGCTCGCTTCGTAGCACCTTTGGAGAATTTAATGAATGAATAAGCAGATCAATGAAATGTGTGAGTCACACGCTGATGTGGAGTAACCGACTTTCAGCTGTGAGGAAAATGTGGAGAGTCCAGACGTTTAGTGAAAACACAGTCGCTCGCTCGCTCTCAGAGGAGGAAAGAGAAAAGAGTGAGTCAGACTGACGAGAGGAGGAGGAGGAGGAGGAGGAGGAGGAGGAGGAGGAGGAGGAGGCTGCAGACTGAGGAGGCACTCAGGTGGAGAAACAATCACACCGGGGAGATGAAGGAGGCGAGCGAGGGAGGAAAACACAGGCAGACAGACGGAGAGAGAGCGGGGTGTAAACACATACATCACATGCTTCAAATAATCTCACTATGCTGTCAACACGACTGACCAACTGTCAAATGTTTTACTGCTTCAACGGCAGCCAGGCTCACAGAGACTACGTCCAGGTTTTAGACAGTCTGCGGGGACGTCACAGAGACTACGTCCAGGTTTTAGACAGTCTGCGGGACGTCACAGAGACTACGTCCAGGACTTAGACAGTCTGCGGTCTTTCCTCTGTTGTAGAATCAGCTTTGAAGGCTTGAGAGTCAATAATTGTTCACATGAGGGCTAACTGTGACACGTTCATGCAGTTTCACACGTAAAATGACGAAACTGTCGTGTAAAGATTGAAAAGTTTAAACCAGCTGACAGACACGTTCCCTGGAAGACGGTGATTGACTCGAGCTATCCAAATTTACAATTCATTAAGTCCACGAGGGGCCTTAAATAGAATTCATGCAGATGTCCAAAGATTCAGCTCGTTAAGAGTTAAGAAAATTCATAATTACACGCTCAGCATGCATTTTATCCCCTCGTGACTTCAGACTGGTCATGGCACTGATGTGACCTTGAATCCAGAGCAGAGATGTTGGTTTGCTTTGTGTCGTAGAGCACTTTAAAGAGATGTGACCTGACTAAAATACAGAATATAAAGCCATTAGAGGCTGCCGGCCTCATCAGTACGGGTCTAGTTTGTTTAAAACAACCCCAAAAAAGACTCTGTATTTATGGATTGTTTTAGAGACATTAAATTGGACAATTTGAGCTCACTGCTGCTTTGAAATAAAATCAATATTAACATAATATCAACAAACTTTTTTAAAAACATCCAGAAAATAGAGCCAAAATCTGAGAAATAAGAGTCCCAGTTGGACAAAATCGTTGTCAAGTTTCGTAACATTAGTTGATTTAATAATGTTGCACCAAAGACTTTTAAGATGTCATGAGTCAGTTTCGTATATTTAAAGATCCTTCACGGTCCTGCAGAGACTCTGAACAACACAGGAGGGAACAGAGAAGGTCAGAGAGACTACACGTGAATTATTTTGATGATAATTCAGCTGCTACTTCGACTGCAGACGCTGAACAAACGAACAACCGTCAAAGCTCCAAACACAAACCGGACAAGCGGTTCTAACACTACACACCGGGATAAATTATGTCTAGAAGATAAATTATTAATTTCCACCAGAAACAAAGTGACATCTGCAGATAAACAAAGGTACATGGCAAACTGTGCATCAGAGCTAACAAGGCTACGAGGTATTTAAAGCTCAGATCAGGAAACGAGACGTCGGAGAACCCATCAGGTCAGATTTTCAGGACGACCTGCATGAACCCGGAAATGAAGCTGGAGACATTCCAACTGTTTGCTTGCCGTAATATTCAGCAGCAAGTTACCTGGCGTCTACCTGTATTGGCGTATCTGACCTTCCTATGCACGAGCACAAAAACAAACTGATCAACCAGCAAAGTCTTTTATCAGGCGTCGAGACCAAACAACTGTTTTTAAAGGACGTGTTGTCTCAGGTACCGTGAAGACGAAGACAAACGATCCAGGAAAGGCTGCTTGGAATCACAAGTTAAAGTTCTCGGTGGGATGGTTTACGATTGATTTACGGGAATAAAACAGCCGTGATCTTTCACGTATGCTTCGGTGTGTCTCAAAGAGCAAGCGCACTAACTTCCTGTTTAGCGCACGTGATGAAGTGATTCAATCGTGTGTCTCTTCTAGACTTTACAAACGTTATTGGACCGAATGGATGAAATTGTGATTTCTCTGGGGGCTTTAGGCTGATAGAGAAAAGTGATGGACTGTATGGTTTGACCACTAGAGGTCACCTTTGTGATGGCTCACCATCTTAGTAGAGCGTGACTTCTGGAGCCAGCCTCAAGTGGACGTTTGAGGAACTGCAGTTTTTGGCGCTGGTGTCACTTCACAGATTTGTTGACCGTGGATTTACCGGTTCGTCATCGTTAAATGAGGATTTACGGATGAATCAGACGGCGACACGAATAAAAATCAACGTTGCGGCTTTAAACAGACGTTTTTTTTCTTCATGTTTGAGGCTCGTTCGGCCTCACGAGACGACGTCCGCCGCGCTCGTCTTTGTTTCAGTTTCTCTTTATTTTCACGCTGCAGCAGCAGCAGAGCAGCGTTGGTGTGTCGGATGGTGGATGTGAGGCTGAAGCCCCGAGGTGTTGGAACAGCATCAGACAGAGGAGGACGACAAAATGGAGGGAGGGAGGAGAGGATGGAGGAGGGGGGTGCAGGATGGGAGGAAGAGGAGCGGTGCAGACATGGGCTGATTGCGAATCGTCTTCTCTGTTTTGATTCGTCTGTCTTTCTTTTCCTCCGTCTGTCTGGCTTTTCCTCTTCTCTGTCTCTTCCTGTCAGCATCTCTTACCCTCGTTTACCTCTTCCTCTCTTTCACTTCCTTCACATCCCTTCTTCTGTCTCGTCTCCTCGCTCTCTTCATGTCTTTCTCTTATTCACCTCTCTCTCTCTCTCTGTGACCTTTCTGTGTCTCCTTCTCTCTTTCTATAACCGATCACACACTCCTGTAACCTCATTTAAAACTTAAAAAACCAAGGACACGCCGTGTCACTGATGCTGAACCGGGTTCAGTCAGAACCATCGATCTGCAGTCCTGCAGCTCCGGTCCAAACTGCTGCACCGAAAAAGTAACAACTGCTGCAGTTTTAACACTTAGCAGGGACGCGGGAGGTCTGGGTAATGATGTCATACCAAATGCAGGGCAACGTTTGAACACGAGCAACCAGAGCAACTACACAGGCAACAACCGCAGAGCGCCAACACGTTGAATAAAGTCCTGATCTTTGTACTGTAAATAGTTTAAGTTATATACAGCCTTACTTTGATATCTAGGATTTTATTTTGGCTTACTCAGCTCTCACTGCCCAGACGGAGGCTGTTTTCTGGGGACAGTTCACTACTAATACTTCCTCCTCCTGTAGGCACTGAATGTTTGTATCTGTTAACTGGAGAATGAAGACGGCGTGCCCGCCGGGATGGACACCTGTTGGATCACTTCTGTCTTTGGCTCCAGAAACTTGAATATTATTGTAAAAATCTGTTGTTAAATTATAGAAGAGCTCAACAACAAACGCTCCAGCCTGAAAAAACTGAGTGCCAAAACTAAAACTGTTAAACAGTTTCAGTCTGTTCTGAAAGCAAACTTTCAAAGCAAACACTAACAGAGTCTTAGACAGTCTTAGTCTTATAGATCCTAAACCAAATTTACAGAAACACAAACAAACCAAATGTCTTCTTGCTCTATGAAAACAGTTGCTGGGATCTTAAAATGTTTAACTGAATCAATCAGAAAGCGTCCTGAATAACATAACAAACCCTCTTCCAACCTTTATTTGGGCAGCTGCTCGTTAAATTCAACTTGTAAGTGCTTGTGTCGTGCCAGAACAGGAGCTGGACAATACATAAGTTAGTATCATGGATCACTGCTGCTGAACTGATTTGGAAAGGTTAGCCAGCCAACAAAGTAATCTGCAAACAGCAACACAGACGATTTACAGTCTGGATGATGCTATCCACCCAAGACAAGACAAGACAAGACAGAGTAAATCTGGGACTGACTTTTAGTGGTTGGTGAGAGCTTGGTGAAATAAAAGGCTGAAAGACAGACGCCGAGCTGGGCTGACTGCTGTTGGACTAGTCAGTAATATTAGCTGCTGCTGTGTCTGCTGCTGGTGAGCTTTGCCTGGGCAACAAATCACAAATGTATTCTACGTGATGTCTCTTTAAACAGGCAGATAATATCACGTCTGTTTATGCTGGAAAGTTCTGTGTGATGCAGAAACAAGTTTTCACTTTGTCATGACGATTAGTTAATGCCGCTATAATGGGGGTCAATGGGGAGTCAGCGGAGCGGGCCAGTCGCTGTTTCCCCTCTTCACACTGTGATAATAGCCTTCCTCTTCACACCTTCCCTGCCTCCTCATCCCATTTACATTCACACACAAACACACAGTCTGAGTCCTCAGATTAACCCTTTGTGTTGCAGATTAAAGCCTGAAAGCTTTGTTCCTGCTCAAGCCACCGTGTGAAGGTGAAAAATCAGGAGGAAGTTAGCATGTTGTTGGTTTTGTGTTGGTGAAATGAGTCATTTTCATGCACTTAATATCTACTTGCTTCAGTTTAATAAGTCATACCCTTGAATTACTTAATTTCTTTCCTCAAGTTAAGAATTTATACACTTGAAACACTAAATTGTGGCCTCAGATTGTTTAATCTGAATAATGCCAAATAATGTCAGATATATTGCGACAAATCATGTGCAAATTATGAGTATTAGCTCTGAGGAATGAGCGTGATGAGGTTTCTGTTTTTCCCTGCAGTGACAGCCACGAGGCTCGGCCCATTTTCAATCAGTGTTTGCTATAAGTGATGAAAGGCAACAAAACCACCTCGGCAGGCTGCTGTATTCCCTGTTACGCTGCTCACTGCTGGTCTGGTGGTTGTGTTCGGTCACTGGACGGTAGCTCATCATGCTAGCTGCAATGCACAGCAGTGAACACCAATCACTATCTGCCTCAGTCACAGCACTCTGCTTTAGTTTTGGGACTCATTTGGAGCTGCAGCGATGACTTTCCCCCCCGAGACGAAGGCTAGATGTCCCATAATGTGTCTGACCTCAGTCCTCCTGCTGCTGCTGTCATAATGTCGTTAGCTTTTACTGCAAGTTAAGCAAAATGTCTGACACACCGACAACCACGCTGCTCACAAACAAGACAGTTTTCATTAATTTGAGTCCAAACTGACAATCACCGGGTTGTCAGCATGACGGTGACGCAGAGCTTCAACACAAAACATCGTCCTGATCAGAACACACTGAAATACTGAGATCAGGAAGAAACTGTGATGAAAACCTGTTTAAATGTACGTTTGCCTTTGATTGTATAAAATATTTTACAGAGCGTAATGTATGAAAATACCAGTGAAGGTGACATTTCAGGTGATATATAGAGTTGTACTTTTGAAATATCGAGCCGTGAGTCTGCAGCGTCTCGTAATAACAACCATCAGTCACATTAAATGAAATCACGCCTGCAGGAAAAATCGCTCTGGTCCGGCGAGAGCGTTCACACTTCACGTTACAGCCTGACGGAGTTACAGTGATAAAGAGCTGCTAGACGCTCCGCCTCGCACTCCGGGACAGCGGGACACGGGGGGAATTGAACCCGTGACCTTTCAGACGGAGGCTAAAGCAGCGGCGGAAACCGTGTCCGAGCCGTATTCATTTGTACGGTTCATGAACTAATCAGGTTGTTCACGGCACACGGACATCAGAGATCCCGTGACCAGATGGAAATATGTGTTTCCAGGGCGACGTAGTCTCTGAGACATGGCTTCACTTCAAATTAAGACGCTGTAGATAGCCCTCATTTCTGGATGTTGTCCATGTCTGGTTAGACTTTCAAAATAAAGTGCATGTATAACATTTTGGGAAAAGTTGTTGTTGGTGTTAACCCCAAAAACTACTCAGCCAGGTCTGGATAAGATCTTAAGATCTTCTTTTGGTGGCACGCAACACTCCAGCACGCTCTCCGAATGTGACTTTTATACGTCACCTGACCGACAGCACATCAAACCATCAGGTGACACAGGTAGATCCAGACGTGAGGCTAATGTTACCTCCAGCGTGGAGCCACTGAACGAGTAGCAGTGTCTGATGAGCTGAGAGTACGAACGATCCGAGACGTCGTCGAGTTGAAATCTTTTTTCATTTCAAGTGCAGCACCATGAATGTCATCCAAGAGAGGCTGCGGGCTCTGTTATCTCTATTTGTACAATCCACTACAAAGACTGACAAAGACTGACAAAGACTGGTCTGCAGAGAGATCAGGGAGGCAGTGGGATGCAGCCAGGAGGAGAATATGACTGCAGGCTTTACATCCTCAGAACAGAAAGAAACAGTCCAAAGATGTGGTCAGACAACAGACCTGAACCGGACCAGAGACCGGACTCACAGGAAGGAATGGTTTTAGACAGTCTGTGTAGTAAAGTACAGTAAAACAACGTGTGGAGACACACCTCATCATGCAGGTCAAAGGCTCTTCTTAGACTTCAGACTGCAGACGTTTGGCTGGTTTCTGTCACACTGGAGAGACAAACCTGTCCTGTTGCAGAAAACAATCCCAGCCAACACTTTATTATTATTATTTCTTCTCTGGAATAAAGTGAGCAGACTGAAACTAAAGCCTCTTTTACTTTCATAGCTACACAACAAATTCCAAACACTATAAAATCAAATCAATGGTTCGTCGGCTCGCGGCCAAACGGTCTGCCAGATTTCATCGAGATCTGTTCAAAAAGGTTTTAGAGAAATCCTGTTCTCAGACGGCCTCACTGATCCTCCAGCAGCTCCTGCTGATATGTAGCCCTCATCTCCAAACCTGCTGCACAGTATTCATCTGGAGGATTGAACCTCACAAGCAGCAGCAGCTGTCGGTGTAATGATATCTGCAGAAATACGTTCTGCACTGCTGCCTTGCCACCGTGAAGCTGCAGCAACATTTCATCTCTTTAGGCACAAAGTTACACAGAAGATGTTCAAATATCTCCTGCAATCGCTGCTGCAGGAGTTCATTTAGCTTTCACAGCATCCCAGCAAACCCCACCTGAAGTTAAAATAGATGTTTGGAGAGGCGACATCACGTTGATTGCTTTAATTACCACATGAAGTCTGATTACATCTTTGTTCCTGCTGTTAAATTTGCTCTTTTCTGGACACCATACACAGTCTGACTGTGAGCCAATCAGAACAAGCCACAAACAAAGTGTCAAACAGGCTCCTGATTGGTTAGAAATCTGATTTTAGTATCTGTATTTTCATTAGTAGCCGGAGCTTCAGCTTACGTTAACGTCACATATTCAGTCAGATGTGTTTGTTGGCGATAATGTTGCGAAGGCCGGCTGCTGTCTGCTGCTGGTGAGCTTGTTGATGTTTGGCTGCTAGCTAGTTTCTGATCAGTAATGTAATCAGAACAAATACTCGAGTACAGCTGATTTCACGAGCTGCTTCCTCTTTGACCCAAACAAAGATGGCTGCCAGACACAGAAGCTGCTCCAACATCTGCTTTAACTGCGGCTGAATAATTTCCACGTTCATCCGTCTAATCCTCCGCCACACGCTCCTCTGTGTTTGCACACACTTTCATTTTTGTGTTTTCATACGTTGATTTGTGTGAAGCGTTGGAGTGAGTAAGTGTGATCTGCCCGGCAGCTTCATCCAGATAAACTCTTGTTGTTGTTGTTGTTGTTGTTGTAGCTGTGGATTAAAGCTGCTGGTGTGTTCCTGCAGCAGATTGCCCTCGGAGGGAACGGACAGGCCTTTTAGTGTAAAGGTATTAAGCTCAGGTCTAATCCAGAGCTCGGAGAGCAGCCAATTTAAACTGGATTCAGCCCACGGGACGGCACATCGCTCAGCCTGCCTCTATCTGACAGTCTCTCATTCAGGTCTTTGTCTCTGACGTCCACAGCCTCCCTTTAGTTTCATTCTTATGAATATATGTAGTTTAACGACATCTGCTCAGACACTCCATGCAAATGTAGAAAATATCATTTCAAAGGGGACGTGCGTAAATATTCTTAATCTGACGCCGTCTTAATTTGCATACTTGCAGACTTAAGCGTGCATCATCACCGTCACTCATGGCAACATTTAGTGTACTGTGAGTCCCCGGACGGTCAGACACATCTCGCCCTCGGCGGTCGCCATTTTGGCTACGTAGCTGAAGGGGAAGGACCACCAGCATTGTAAAAATGGCGGCGGAGGAGGAAGCTTCCGGTTCTTGATGTTCGTCAGTTCATCCTCTGTCTGAAACAAGTCGTCTCTCTCTCGCACTCGTCCGACTGTGCTGAGGCCGCCGGAGCTGACTGATCCCGTCCTACACAAGACGTCTGTGACTCCGCCACATTTAACGTCCTCCTGGACTAGAAATCGTCTGTTGCAGGTTGTTACTAAGGCTCAGACTACTTGCTGGAGTACATGTAGGAGTCTGCTGTCATGGTATCAGCGTAAATCAGCGTCAGAGGGATGTTTGTGGATTTTTCAGCTTCATCCTGATTTATCATTTCATTGATGAAATAACGGGCAGATGAACTGGGGGTGTAAACGTGCACACTGTTGCTCCCTCTGATCGTTGTTTAGTGGCTGAATAAGTTGCTGTTATTTCATTTCTGCGATGTCACGGCCCGTGGAGGCTTAACAGTGTGTGTGCATGTGATCTGTTTAATCTACAGTAATATATTTTTTTGCCTCGAAGCCACTCGTCGTCTCCTCGCAGCTCTCTAAGCGTTGTGCCCTCATTACCATGCAGACCTATATTTTCAAAATACAATTCTCTAATTATCGCCGCTGTCGTAGTTTTGCATGAGGAGCGAGGGTTCGGATGGGGAGGAGGGTGGAGGGAGGGTGAGTGCTCTGAAAAGGCTTTCATGTGCGACGTTGTTAAGGTCCATTTATTTCCACAAAAAAAATGTTGAGCAAGATTTGTGTGAGCTGCTTCACTGCGAGTGTTTGTTCATTATTCCTCTGCTGGGAGAGAAAGAAAGACTCGGCTCGGCAGTTCTGGAGGATTTCTAAAGATTTGACTGAAAAGACTTTTATAATAATAATAACGCACAGACATCGAAGAAATGTGATGTATTGTCATTTTATGGAGGCTAAAAGAGGAACAGACAAATAAATCATCTGCTCCAGCTTCAAAGGTCCAGTCAGGATGTTTTTGGCCTGATAAGAAACAGGACTTGTGGATTTGTGTGTTACACCCTCACTGCCATGCAGCTAGCGCCATGAGCTAGTTTCAGTGTACTTCCAGTGAACATGGTCGGACCCGGGACCAAACCCAACCTCCAGACCAGCAGTCAGCAGGTTTTCTTCAAATACACATCTGAATAAACATTAAACCTCTGCTACAGGTAAGACTGAAGCCATGACAGCACACTATTGTTGAAATACGTCCAAGGTAGTAAAATCTTCGCGCTCAACACCATCTGAGATGAGTAAACCTGAGCCGGCAAAAATAACTTGACTCAGAGTAAACAGTGAAAGCTGCTTAAGGCTTTTCATGGATAGGGGAGGCGAGCTGACCCACACAGCGGAAAATCCTTACTATGAAGACTAAGAGAAGCACACCTCCACTGTTTAAACGCTAACACAGAGGCTCCAGTCCCCTTTTAGTTTCCCTTAAATCACAGATTGTCCCTTTAAGCAGCTGGCAGGACTGCAGGATGATGCAACGCTAGAGAAACTGTCCTTCAGCTCAACAACCACCTGCACCGCCCTCCATGCCGAGAAAACCCATGAACCTGCAGGCTGTAGTCCTGCTCTGCAGCTGACCTTGACCCCCGACCTCCGACCTCCGAGTGTAGAAGGGTCAAGAAAGAAAAAGAGGATTTCCCTGCAGGGATCAATAATGTTTGATCCCTACATGACACTTGATTTTAAGCCTGTTAAATCCATCAGAGGGATCAGGAGAGAGCGCACGCACAGCTCTCACACAGGTTTACATGTGAAGACAACAACCACACCTTCAGAGGCTTTTAACTCCGCCTACAAACAGACTCTGATGTTTGACTTTCAAACACACCTTTACCTGCCAAAACCACGTCTGACAAGTGAGTGACACCGTCAGCCTAAACAGGCTAAAATTATCTTCCGTGTCCAGCAAAGTACGCGGAGTCACGGTCCGATGCACGTAGTTCACCTTTAGCTGCACGCTGTTAGCATGAGCTGGGGTTAGCACAACAAGCTGAGTAGTAATCCAGACAGTTGTACTTGTGTTGTCTGGGCTGCATGGCAGCCACGGCCACTTCACAGGCGTAAAGTTATCCGTGTTTTGTGCCCCTTGTAGCCAAATAGTGAATTATCTGCAGTAACTTGATGGATTTATCGATTCAAGCTTTGGTTGACAATGTGCAGATACAAAGCCTCGTGAAGTTCATCCAGCGACACTAAACCAAGACTGACGCTGTGTCACAGTTGGTGTTTCCAGTTAAGTCAAAGAGGAATGTGACCAACGGTCAAAACGTTGAGTGTTGAACGTTGAACACTTCTCAGCCTTCGTCTTCATTTTGGATACGTAGCTGAAGGCGAGGGACTGCCGGCACTGTGAAAATGGTGGCCGAGTGAGCTGCTGGAGCTGAAGAGCTGAATATTGCAATATACAAAGATAAGTTGTACACGTGTTTTATATTTATGTTTTGGCAGTCAAATGTTGGAGCTGATGCTACGACTGGTTGCAATTTCATAATTTCTGTAAGTGCACAACGTCTGCACAATATTACACAGGAAGTACACAGTGTACGACACTGAACTGTACTACCAGAAGTATCCAAATTGAGACACAGTTATGGTTTTACCAAAGATGCTGAAAATGTACAACAAGTAAAAGGAAGGAAAGAACTTGAACTTGAGAATCAGTGAAGCAGGAAACCAAAAACTTTGGTCAAACCTGAGCAGGTGAACGAAGAACAAACCCTTCAAACTAAACGTGTATCCCGCTGGCTGCTACTTTAACTCTGGACAGTTTAACCATCAAGTTTCCTCATTAGTGAAATCAGAATATCTTCAATCAGACGTCCATGCAGGTGTCCTCATATTTCTTTAATGAGAATCTGCAGAACAAACACAGGTTATGAAAGCCAGAGACCTCAGAGCGGCAGGAGTTTGTCTCAGGAAACCATTTAATAGACTTTTATATTTGTTTCTCCATGACTATCTGTGCTGTAGCTGGAGGGAACAAACCCATCACGGCCTAATAATAATTCTTCTTCGTAATGTAGAGGCAGAGGAGCCTCGGGACTTTGGTTTACTTTGCTTGTCTGGATGAAAACAGTGTAGAAGGATCTGTTTGGCTGTCAGTCCTGCTCCCAGACGTCACAGGACTGCTTCATCTGGCCAATTCGATCGTTTTGACGCAGAGAAACTGGGATTTATTATTTGTATTCGTGATGTGAATTTTCAGATGCAGTCGACCCCAAAATCGAATCAACCCAACATCCTTAAAACATCCTTTCAACTGTTTCAAACACCACCGACCTTGATGTCATTTTTTTTAATCAATAGTCTCTTAGAAACACGACCAAACCTCATTCAGCATGAAGCACCGCTCTGCATCAGTTCAAACAGACTGATGGTTGGATGATCGGCGGATTTCCAAACATCAGCACGTACATCTTCCTTCTCAACTCTATTTTCCCAAAGTTAGAGCTGAATAATGACGTGCTGTCCGTCCAGCTCAGCTCTGACTAAAGCTGCTGCAGGAAAACCTCCAAAACCAAAACACATTATTTACAGTTTGAAATTGGCCGCACGGTTGGAAGTGTGGGCGACTGGAAGCAGAAATGCATCATGGGCCCAAAAACTCCTGCTGACTGAACCTCCACCATTTTCTGTTTCCAAAAAATCCACCTTCCAACTGAGCGCTCGCTTTCTCTAACAATCCAGCTTACTCCTAAATCACATTATTGAAACTGTAGACGCGCTTCTGCCTCCAAATTAAAGATTCTGTTCTTTGAAACCAAAATAATTCTCTTTCACTAAATAGTTTCAGGCCCAACACTTAAATCCTCCAGAGAAGAAGTCCCAACAAACCAACAGAAACTTTCGGTTAGTTTCCATCCTAGAAATACAGTTATGATCTGAGGGAAATGTAATTACTGCCACGATGTAAAGAACAACAGGACTGCTCGTCAGATGGTAGAATACCTTCATAAACCTCTTCCCCACAGATCTGGTTACTGTCCAACATTCACATCCAGGTGTACAGAAGAAATCTATTGACAGCTACATCCAACACTTTCTGCCATAAGATGAGCCATTATCCCATGAACATTATCGCTTCGTGTGACCGAACAGATCAGCTCAGTATTTAGTATCGATGGTTTGGTCACCACGAGTGGATTCTGCAGGAAAACAAATAAAGGAGATCAGCGTCCGTTAAACCATGACACTGTTACTGATGTTACACGCTTACTCAGTCAAACCACGACCTTTAAAAGGACTCTGACCTGAATGTGAAACAAAAAGTCATCAGTGACTCGATGATGAAAAATGATCTTTTCATAAATCTGAGTAATCTTTGTTCCTGAACCAAAATGCAGCTCAGAAATATTTGCACATTGCAGCCAGAGGGTTACCTACAGCGTCCGAGTATGACCACTGACCGAGCTGTCGTTTCTGGCAGTGTGACCACTTTGTGATTTGTTAATGAAGTTATGTTGATAAAGATGTAATCCTGAAGGCCTCGCATGTCTTTCCAAACCTGTTTGCTGCTGCAAATTAGATTTATGGACGACAGATCATCCAACGTAACAACCTGAAGCATCCATCTCAAGTTTATTCCAACCGCACCGACAAAACTCAACGTGCAGCTTCCAATCATCACGACCGCTAACTCAGCATTATCTACACACATTTTAGATGTCTGCACACACACGCTGTTCTGTTCTGTGTCAGAGTTACAGTACGAACTCCAGCGTCCGTGTTCGGGCCTCAAACTCTCACCCAGATCAGACTTCCTCTTGTTCCTACCAATCATCCACCTCCATCACACTATAGACATTCCTCATAACAAGCCTCCAGTTTAAAGGGACATTCTGTGTTCTTCCCTCCTCTCTGTCCATAGTGGCATCATTATAAGAGCCTATTATGGCGTTACCGAGGCCGACTCGCAGACTAAATGCCTTGTTTCTGTCCGCCATGGGAGCCTTCTATAGAGCCGCAACTCCCTCCTTCAACAGAGAGGCCCCTTCATCACGCTGCCCTCCTCCTCCTCCACCTCCTCCTCTCATCCTCCTCGCTCAGACACAGACAAGCCTTTATCTGCCCATCATGTGCTCTCTTTCTCTTTCTCTTTTTTCTCCGGCCTGACCCTGTTTTCCACAGCGAACAGGCATGCTGGGTAGGATTTGGGGGGGAAACACACATGCAGAGCGAAGAGGGGGGACGATTCGGAAAGCCGGCTAAATATTTTATCCACAGCCGCACTATCTGTCTGTGTAGCTTAATACCGATTTGATGTTATCTCCTAAGTCTTTCCAGCAGAGGGTTTTTTTATTTTCTGGTCAAATAATCTCTTCATATCTGCTGTGCCGCATCTAAACTGTTCACCACGTCGTCTCGCTGGGCTCCAGCTTTGTCTTTTCCAGCTCTCCAGCTGAGAGACGTGCAGATGCTGGCGTAAACGTGGATGGACTCGAGCCAAATCTCAGCACAGAGCTGCACCAAACTATTATTTTCAATATCAAATAGTCTGCTGACTCTTTGTTTTAGGGAGCGACTAAAAATCACTTGTTTTGTCCAACCAACAGTCCAAAACACAAAGATACTCAGACAGGAGTCCGTCAGTGTCAGCACTGAACAAGTGAATCTTCATTCAAGCCCAGAAAGCTGAATGTCCACATCGTGTTCACGGATAAAACTCACAGTACATCCCAGATCGACCTGCTGACCCTTCAAGACCTTCAGCAATAAACGTGTTGAGGCTGAAATCTCCATCAAGTCTGAATTTGAGGAAAACGAGGCACATGACGCTTCAGTGACGAGCTTTGTTGTTACGTTTACGTTACCTTACTTTAGCTTCTGTAATATTAAAGGTGTGTAGGATTTAGTGGCAGACATCTCGCATGCTTCACCTTTCCCCGTTCAACTGTGTAAAAGCAAAGCTGCATATCTACATCAGTGTTTGGTTTGTCTGTCCGGGGACACCGTAGAAAAATGGCGGTTCAACATGGCGGACTCCGTGGAAGAGGACCCGCTCTCACTGTAGATACAAGCCTCATTTAAGACAACGACGAGTCAGACTGAACACACTGAACCTTTACGTGACTTTACCTTACGTTACATTTCATTATATTACTTTACATCATCGGCATACTTTGATGCCTCCATACGTTGACAGAATACATAACTGTGATCACGTGATGCGTTCGTATCTCGGAGGTCGACCAAACTTTGATCACCGTCAGGATTTTATTCACATAATTTACTAATTTCACGTCGTTTTAACGCTTAATCAGAAAAAACACAAATTTAACCTTCAGACCAAACGAAGGAATGCGCGATGGACCGCTGACTGATTTTTATCTCTCAACACAGACTTCTAAACGTCCTCATGAGATGCATGAAGAACAAAGCAGGAGGACACGTACATCACTGAACAAGTTCCTCCTTGTCCTGCCTCAGCGGACGCCATGTTTCACGTCTGTTTTCCTCCGCCTGCTCGTCTGATTTTTCACGGTTAGCTGCCGAGCACGTGCTCGAAGCCTCCTCCTCCTCATTATCACCCCTCCAATGTTTTATCAGCTCCACATTCAGACCTCGAACGTCTCACTGAAGCTTCCTTCACTGCCTCCTTCCTCCATTTTGTCCCCTTTCTCCCCATTTGTGTCTCACGTCTCTCTTAACTTGTCCTGTCATGTTTCTCTGTAGTCGCCTTCTTGTCTTCTTCTCCTTCATCTTGTCCATCTCATCTCTTCTTCTTCTGTCCTTTGACCTCTCTCTGCTTTATCAATCACTCCTCTGTCTTCTGACCTTATTAAACATGAAGAAACTCGTCTCTTAATAAACTGTCATAAACTGAGCTGCACATAAAGACTTATGAAGTATTTCATGTTCTGGTTATATAAATATATAAATCACAGACCAATAAAGTGATGTTTCATATTTTTGGGATCAAACCTCGTCTCAGACGTCTTCGGATAATCAGATAATCTGTTGTAACGTCGGAGGATTTCTGAACCAAAATCAGGTTCATAATTCTCCTGAAGTTAGAAAAAATGTTCAAACACCAGCCGTCGAATGCAACTAAGCAGATTTAGATTGAAATCATGTCAAAGTGTCTCGTTCTCCTCACAGGTAACAAAAGATAACGAGTCTGATGATCAGGTGATTAAACACCAACGAAAACACATGAGCTCAGTTACACACGTTACATTCAGCTTCGGCCATGTTCAGTAAAAAGATTTAAAGATTTAAAGATCAGGGACGTCATGAATATTATATTACATCTATACTGTCACATCCTGCCGCACATACATGAAACTACCTGAAACATAAATCTGATTATTTTACTATCATTTACTCATTCAGTAATCTGAACAAAGAAAAACTTAATTATACATAAAAAAGTTGCTGCAGTCGTGACTTTAAGAACTTTTTCTGATGTTTCATAAAACTAAAATAAATTCAGAGATTTACTGTTTTTTTCTGTTTCATATATTAAAGTGAAAATCTTTTGAGTTTTGAACGGACAAAAGATATTTCAATTTTCTGTAATGAATTCTTTAATGCAAAACTGTCTGAAAATACAGAAATTTACTGATTTTTGTTGTTTGTTTTACTTCATTAAATTAAAAATCGTTAATCGATGAATCCAGAAAATAATCTACAGATGAGTTTGTAACGACGCTGATCGTTCCAGTTCCAATTAACAGATAATTAATGATGATATAATTAAATAAATCTTCAGGGTTCAGTTATTTGTTTACATCCTGCCTCTCAAACTTTCCCTTCAGGTTCGTCCTCTCTCTCTCTCTCTCTCTCTCTCTCTCTCTCTCTCTACATTCGTCAAAGCAGCGTGAGCGCGCCTGGAACATAATTCTAACGAGGAGGAGGGACGAGGCGCGTTCCCGAGGCTGAGGGAGAAGAAGGAGGAGGAGGAGGAAGCCAGTCAGCCATGCGCGCATGCTCGAGACAGCAGGTGCCCGAGCCCCCGATGAAGAGAAAAAAAACTCTAATTTGCATTGCTAATGAGCTCCTCGAGCCTCCTCCCCCTCCAAACAAGACAACGCTCCTAATATGGCGACTTGTTTTTATCCCTCAAACACAAATAAATCACAAAAAAACACAAATATTTAAATAAATCATGAAATTTGAGTTTAAATTCAGTAAAAAATCAGGAACAATCTGCGCGTAAAAACAACCAGAAACACACAAAAGACGCACGTGTCAGATGATCGATTAATCGACCAATCAACTCATGATGATCAATAAAAGAGCAGCGTGGAGGAGTCCGCCATCCACAACAACAACAACAACAACAACAGGAGGAGGTGGAGGAGGTGGAGGTGGAGGTGGAGGAGAGGGGCGCGCGGTGAAGACCCTCATTGAGCAAAACAAGTGAAGCGCCAAATTCCCAACAAGCAGCCTCCTTGTGTCTATTGTGAGGGGGAGAGAGGCTGGCACCCCCATCCACCCTCCACCTCCACCTCCACCCTCCAAACCTCCACACAGAAATAATCAAATGTTTCTCCTCCTGCTGACCTCCTTTTCTCTCACATGTGAGGATGATTTCAGTGTCTGTGCCGCCATGTGCGCGCGGTTTTTTAACACGCGCTCCGTTGAAAAATGGCCTCACACCCCCCTCCTCACCCCTCCTCACCCCCTGTAAGTCTCTCTGCGCGCGCATTGTGTTAATATCCACCTTGTTTTGTTGCGTTATTGTTGCACAACTTCACACAAACGAGCTCCACGCGTGAACATCATGACAGAAAAATCTGTTCCACCGCGCGTCTGGAGCTCCAAACTGAAGCCATCCAGACCGGGTCCAGTCCGAGCCGTGCCGGACTGATCCGGTCCATGTGACAGACTCGAGCTGCTTCACCACAAACTCTCGGTTTCTATAGATTCTGACGTGGTTCTGATCCAGGACCAGGCGGATCATCAGGCGGGGGGCGCGCAGCAGCAGCGTCGCCAAACAACAGCCCCGCTCATTGTCCCCCTCCACCACCACCACAAAACACGAGGAGCCCCCTTTCACCTCCATCACCATCCACCATCCACCTTCCTCCGCCTCCATCCTCTTTACTACTACAACCACTAGCAGGTCAATTTACCCGTTAACGGATCCAGCTAATCGCCATTAAACGCATTCGCGACCTGTAGCCTCGACAGAGGAGGTGGAGATGAGGGGCAAGAGGAGGTGCAGGAGGAGGAGGAGGAGGTGGTGGAGGTGAGAAATGATAAAAAACACAACAACAAAGGTGGAGATGATGACAGAGAGGAGAGAAGGGGAGTAAAAGAGACGAACAAACCTCCTTTTTTCGTGCGTAAATCCGTTTCCAAGCGGCGGCGCGGACGGAGGACGGTAATAAGCTTGTTGTGTTGGACGTGAAAAGACGCTGCCGGGGCTAAATCCTCCCCTCCGTCCCTCTCTCTGTCTCTCTCTCTCTCTGTCTCTCTCTCTCTCTGTCTCTCTCTCTCTCTCTGTCTCTCTGTCTCTCTCTCTCTCTGTCTCTCTCTCTCTCTCTCTCTCTCTAGCCAATTGTGTGGGAGATGAAATTGGCGCGAGGGGGTCTCACAGTGGGGACGGTTAGCGGGTCCCGCACACATAATACACTCAATACCCCCGCACGCACACGCATCTACCTCTTTCTCACTTTCACTCCACCCACCACTCCCCATGGCTGTCCCTAGCAACTACGAAGACCAATGTGGCCTCGCCCCCTCTCTCTACTCCTCCTCTCCACTCTCTCCACCTCCACCTCCTCCTCTTTAGTTAAGTGAGGTTTAAAGAAAAATTATCTTCTTCATAGGCTAATTTGCTCACGAGAGGCGTCTACGTGCTCAAAATAAGAAAAATAACAAAGAGAGAGAGAGAGACAGAGAGAGAGAGACACAGAGAGAGAGAGAGACAGAGAGAGAGAGAGAGGGAGAGAGAGAGCCAACAGCTTACTACTGTCCTCGTGGTGGCTGTCTTTCAGCCCACGGCTTAGAGGCTTTGTTTGTACCAGAGTGAGTGTGAGAGGCAGAACAATGGGGGTAAAGAATTAGGAGCAAGGAGGAGGGGAGGAGGGGGAGTAGGGGAGGAGACCCCCCCACCCCCCCACCCCACTCCCCACTCCCACCCCTCGATCGCCTCCATCCAGAGTGAAGACGCTAAATTTAAAAAAATGTCTTCGTTTCCACATCAGCGTCTCCGGATGTTCCTCCCGCCATCACCGCGATCACGCTGTGTACTTGAACAGATTGCAAAACCACGCCAGTGCTCGCTGTGACGCATAGGAGCGCTTCCTACGGATGCGAAGTCCGTACCAGCAAGGCAGTTCCTCAAATGTCCACTTGAGGCTGGCTCCAGAAGGAGCTGTCTCATAAGTCCCTATGTTCAAACACCAACCACAGCAGAAATAAACATGTTTACAGCCTGGTACAAAAATAGTTTTAATCTCTATAGCTATTTTCTGTGCACTTCAGGCGCTGTCCAGCCCGCCTCAGGTCCACGCCTTTACTGGGATTTTTAGATTATGAGGCAGGACTACAAACATGGCGGTGACCAGAGTCATCACACTGAGCTTCACTGTGCTCTTCAGAAACTGCAAGGGACGTCACAGAGACTACATCCATTCTTTATACTGTCAATACAACAAAAACCCCACTGTACGCCTCGCTACTTCACTGATTTAAATCGCTCCATCAGGCGTTTCAGACTTTGTTCACTTGCTCTGATTTGCAATTTTTCTATTTATCTAAGCTTCTCGTAAATATGTAAATATGCTACATTGATAAATCATTGTCTGTGTCGTGCTAGAACCGGAGCTGTGCGGCTCATGGCGACATTTTCTTCAATGAATAGAAATCAAATCTGAGCGAGACACAGAGGAAGACAGAGAGAGAGAGTGTCAGTCATGGGTCTGAAATCTGATTCTGACGATGATTCAACAGGCAGACAGCAGCCTCCTTTCTCCTCCTGTTTCCTCTTGCTCTCTTTATCTCTCTTTATAAAGAAACTTTGGAAGAACAGCAGAGAGGTGCTTCAGAGCTCTGACCAATAACCAGTTTGTGTTTGTGACTGACCAAGTTATCTGACCAGCTAACTAACGTCCAGTGTGTTTGTGCGATACAGTAACAGGTTGTTCTTAAAGACGCTCAGTTTCCTGCCTCTAAAGATTTACATAAAATCATCTGCTGGGCCGATAAAGAAACTCTCAGATATGTGAAGTATTAGGCTGCAGTTTTAGTGACTCCATCACATTAAAACTACAGAAAGAAAAAGCTCCAGTTGTAATTCAGCAGCAGGAGTGCTGAGTCAGACTCTGTTTCTCTGCTCCACATCACACCGCTGGACCGCCTGCAGATCCTCCATATGTTCACCTAATGAGGCTTTAGAGACCGGGAACACTCTACACACACACACACACACACACACACACACACACACACACACTGTCATACACACACACACACACAAACCTACACTCATTACACACACGTACTGCATGTTTCAGGATGTATAAACATCATACATGTTGAGTTTCCCTGTCATTCAGCTGCAGTTTAAAACCAGTTGAAACCTCTAGCCTAGCCACTTAGCTGAAGTAGCTCGCCAGTTAACATTGTGCTACCATTACTTGATGGAAACATTGCCAAGCAGTGACCAAGTGTGGTTAGCCTGGCCAGCCGATAGCTAACTGAAAATGACTCAGCTCTGGGATTACTCGTGTGTTCACTGTTAGACTGGACACTGCTGGTTCAGGAGGTTCTGCTAAGGTGTTCACTGTTAGACTGACACTGCTGGTTCAGAGGTTCTGTTACTGTGTTCACTGTTAGACTGGCCACTGCTGGTTCAGAGGTTCTGTTGCTGTGTTCACTGTTAGACTGGAGACTGCATGGTTCAGAGGTTCTGCTGCTGTGTTCACTGTTAGACTGACACTCGCTGGTCCAGAGGTTCTGTTGCTGTGTTCACTGTTAGACTGACACTGCTGGTTCAGAGGTTCTGCTGCTGTGTTCACTGTTAGACTGGACACTGCTGGTTCAGAGTGTTCTGTTACTGTGTTCACTGTTAGACTGGACACTGCTGGTTCAGAGGTTTGCTGCTGTGTTCACTGGGTTAGACTGACACTGCTGGTTCAGAGGTTCTGTTGTGTTCACTGTTAGACTGACACCGCTGGTTCAGAGGTTCTGTTACTGTGTTCACTGTTACTGACACTGCTGGTTCAGAGGTTCTGTTACTGTGTTCACTGTTAGAATAATACTGCTGACTGCTGGTCTGGAGGTTGTGTTCGTCACTGGAAGGTAGATGACACTAGCACTAGCTGCAGAGTATAGCAGTGGGGGTGTAAATATCACTTGCTATTGGCTACTGTAAACATCACTATCTGTAACCAGCCGCTTCCTGTCTGGACAGTTTTACAGGAAAGTTGTAAAATGAGGACGCACAGTTAATCTCTGTATTTCTAAAGAATATTCTAATTCTCCTTTGAGGCTTGAAGAAGTTGAAGGTGAAGTACGGAGAGATTTGAACTGTGGAGTTTCGGGCAGTAAACTGTGTCTGAGAAATGACTTGAGGGGAAACAGAGTCCTCGAGGTGTTTATATGTCTGTAATGAATTTGGTTTGTTGGAGGTCGAGGTTTGATTTGAAGTCTCCTGACTGTTTTATTGTCGAGGAGCAGACGGGGTAACGGTGAAACATGCAGCACGCTGATGATGTTTGTTAATTGGCAAAACGCTGCTCAGATATTTGCAGTGATGTTTGTGTCTGTTATTTTCATTGCAGGTTTGTGCAGGGAGAAGAGAAGAAGATGCAGCAGTGACGTGGTTTGATGAAGAGGTCATCAAGGTAAGAAGCATTCTTAACTGTGTTTTAACTTAAAAAGACTTAAAGTTCATTGTTTTCTGGACTTTACTGTCACTGATTCTTCTTGTATGTCTGAGTTTAAGCAGCCTCACTTTGCAGGGATCAGTTTCATCCATTCATTGCACACATTGTGCAACAGTGTTGCCGAATCCACCGATGTCCAATCCACCGATCTTCTTGGTCAGTTGTTTTCTCTGCAACAGCACTCTATATCCCCATGATCCTTTGTTATTAAAACAAAACCTGTGGTACCACTAGCACAGTGCTTATTGTTTCCCACCTACCACCATGCAGCCATAGCGGCCCCCCATTGGCTGTACAGTAGTCCGATTAGCTGACTCTTCCTGGAATGGAAGCTTCCAGTGGACCTTGACCAATGAAGGCCAGTCTGATGACAGTGAGTACAGTACCTGCTGGCTGTGGATATTGACGTCGGCTAACCTAACCTAGCTGTGTGTAGAACCAGACTGCTGACCTGCTATAAATGACCTTGGTACTGTACTCCCTGTTGGCCTTGGCCATGTTTAATGGAGGTAGGCTGCCTGGTTCCATTGCTCAGTAATGGTAGATAATGACGGTGTTACTGATTGTCTACTTTAGCAAGTAACAGTTACCCTGTCCATCTGGAAATGATGTATGAGTTGGAGTGCAGGTTTACATAGCTCTTATGACAGAGAGACTTAGCCTCCAATCCACGTGCTAATGTGGCTAACTCTAACTGTGGTTATCTTGGTCAGCCGTAGCTAACTGAACTGACTCCAGTCCGGGATGCCAGGAGCCAAACTCCGGCAAGAAAACCACCTCGATAGGCCGTTGCGTTCACTGTTAGACTGACACTGCTGGTTCAGAGGTTCTGTTACTGTGTTCCATCGTTAGACTGACACTGCTGGTTCAGGAGGTTCGGTTGCTGTGTTCACTGTTAGACTGACACCGCTGGTTCAGAGGTTCTGCTACTGTGTTCACTGCTAGACTGGACACTGCTGGTTCAGAGGTTTTGCTACTGTGTTCACTGTTAGACTGGACACTGCTGGTTCAGAGGTTTTGTTACTGTGTTCACTAGACTGACACCGCTGGTTCAGAGGTTCTTGCTGCTGTGTCTACTGTTAGACTGACACTGCTGGTTCAGGAGTGGTCTGTTCTGCAAATCCAGACCTGACTAATGAGTGCTGATACACCAATTAGACTCCACAGCTTCAAGTGGCTGTAATAATCTATCTATCTATCTATCTATCTATCTATCTATCTATCTATCTATCTATCTATCTATCTATCTATCTATCTATCTATCTAGCACATGCAGAGGCTCAGACTCAGACAAAAATCCAAACACACTTTCCAATGTCGTCTGGATGTCACCAGACAGAGAGGTGTCTACAGAGAGTCCTCTGCCTCTGGTGACAGCAGTGTGTGTGTGTGTGTGTGTGTGTGTGTGTGTGTGTGTGTGTGTGTGTGTGTGTGTGTGTGTGTGTGTGTGTGTGTGTAAACAGCCACACTGACAGTCGAAAAAAAACAAACAGAGGATGGAGAGAGCGACAGGCAAAAAACAACAGACAGAAGAAGAAATGAGGAAGAGAAAGTGCCAGACAGAGGCATAAAGAGAGAGAGAGAGAGAGAGAGAGAGAGAGAGAGAGAGAGAGAGAGAGGGTGTAATGAAAGAGAGGGTTTGCCTGAGGACAGAGCGACCAGCCTTGGCATGCCTGGCTAAAGCAAGGGCTGCTGGGTAATAAATAACAGTCATTGGGGTGTCAGACAGACAGAGGAAAAAAGAGATGGATACAGCAGACAGACAGAGAGGGGTGAAAGACAGACTGACAGACTGGGGGATAAACACATGGATGTTAGGGATGGAAAATAGCTTTTAGGGAGACAAAATGGGAAATCTGTTGATCAGCAGGTTTGTTAATAGCTTTGTAGGTCGTGGATGGTAAATGTGTTGCAGTGAGGGAAGGTAAATGGCGTTGAACAGTAGGGATAGTAAATGGTGTTTGTAGGACTTTAGCTTTAGTAAAATGTGTGGCATGTTGTAGGGCAGCTAAATGGCACTGGGGATAATAAATGGTGTCAGGTATAGTGAGTCAAAATGGAAAATAGTATTACAGATGATTAATGTGTTGGATCGATGGGGATTATAAATGGCTTTGGTGACTATGGCATTGGCAGGGCAGTTAAATGGCACTGGGGATAGTAAATGGTGTTAGATATGATAAATGATGTCGGGTTTGGGCACAGTAGATGATGTTGAGTTAGTTGTGCAGGTAAATGGAGCTTGGGATAGTAAATGGTGTTTGTAGGACTGATAAGGACGTGTCACTTGTGTTAGGTATATTAAACAGTGTTCTGCATAGTCTATGTGGGATTTATGAGCAGTGTTTGTAGGACTGATAAATGGTCTTGGGGATCATGAATGGTGTTTGATTATCAGGGTGATGTGCTGGGGACATAAATGGTCTTTGGTGTGAGGGTGATAATTGGTGTTGGGGATAGCAAATGGTGTTGAAACAATGGTAAATGGTGGTCTTTGTAGGACTTTTGGGACAGGAAATGGTTTTGGGATATAAACAGTCTCATTTCAGGCATGGTAAACAGGGTTAGATTAGTAGGACTGATAAATGTTTTGGGGATAGTAAATGGTGTTGGTAGGACTGATGAGGACGTGTCAGTTGCGTTAGGTATATTAAATGGTGCTGAACGTTATCTTTATATTTCAAAACAGTGTTGAGAAGAGTAACAGACTAAATCCATATTAAATAAATTACTAGCCACACCAAGCAAACAGACCAAACTGATCATAAACTGACCTCATTTTTCTTTGCTGCCATTAAGAAATGTCTTTCTGCTAACTATGGGAACTCTGAGTCGGGAATTACCCAAATAATAGAATTATTTATAATACAGATATAAATTATCGAGTATTTCTTCCTATATTAGAAGAGAAAATGCTGAGACACTCAGGCGAAGGGACGGAGGAAGAGAAGCTTCAGGATAAGAGATGAAGAAATGGATTAAAGAGTGCGGGACATGCAGAGGATGATGTTATGTGGATTGGCATGTACCTACTCACACACTGACGGAGGGATTTGAAGGGGATTTGACGGTGAAGTCATCTCTGTGTTATCTTAGCTCTGAGCGGGCAGAACACGTACTATCACACCATTACAACAAACACCTGATGACCCACTGTTAAAGCAACACTGTGCAACTGTGCAACAGCTACTTTTCTTTAGCAAGTCAGTGAAGCATCAACGTGATTTAAAATCGAACAGCTAATTAACTGATGCTAACTGAACTGAGCACAGTCTCTGAGACCAACAGGGAATAAAAATTCATAGACTGGACACTGCTGGTTTAGAGGTTGTATTCAGTCCCAGGTCTGGAGTTTCCTGACAGACAGTAAAGTAAACTGCTGCCAACGGTAGCTGCTGTTAGCTAATGTTAGCTCAGTTTGTTAGCCAGCTGCCCAGACTGTGAGCTCAGAGCACCAGGGGAGTGTTAGTGTTTGTACCACAGGAAGAAGAAGAAGAAGAAGAAGAAGAAGAAGAAGGAGAAGAGGTTTACAGGCCCAGCAGTCAGCAGCTTCTATGGACATAATGGCAGAGGAGAAGAGAGTGAAGAGGACGCTGACGGAGGAAGCTAAGAAGAGAAAAGGAGAGAGTGAGCGAGCAAGAAGCCGCCGGACAAGAGTAAATCTGGGACTGACTTTTAGTGGTTGGTGAGAGCTTGGTGAAATAAAAGGCTGAAAGACAGACGCCGAGCTGGGCTGACTGCTGTTGGATTGGTAACATAGACGATGCTTGTACTTGTTAACATAGAGCTGGATAACAACCCACAAGCAGTGGTACAAACAGCCTTCTTCAGCTTCTTCAGTAGATACGAGACGTTGAGATTTTGGACAGTCAGAAACTCCGTCCGCCCACCCTGACAGCCTGAGACAGTAAAGTTAAGGATCATAACTTTTTAAGTTCTCTTGTACGATATATAAGACAGAATACTGACCTGAACCTCATATCTCTGTCCTCTGCTCACTCTGAAATGCTCTTATCTCAGGAGATAAAAACCCTCTCTACCTTTCCTCTTATTCTTCATTTCTCTTCCCAAGGCTGCTCAGCCATCAGCTGTCTGGATGCTGAAAAGTTGGTTACTCTCTTTCTTTTTTTTTTTTTGGCTTTAACAATGACAGACCTGTGCTGTAACACCTTCATTCCCCCCTGGACCAGCAAAGGATTATCTCATTTATCCACTAAAACTGATGCTGGGATCACATTAGCTGGATAATTGGCCAAACACAGATATTACGTTTATATAAGACTCTGTTGTTTTGAGAAAATCATTCATTCTGGTTGGTGAATACAAAGTCTGGATCATGCTTTAATTACTATGAGTGGATATTAAAAAAAACTAATGAAATATGTCTACTCATTATGCCAGTCGAAGATGGTCAGTGCCCCCGAGTGCATTTTCTGAAGAAGAAGATGAAGAAGAAGAGACGGTCAGCAGCTTCTATGGGCATGATGGCAGAGTGAAGAGGACTGGGGGCGCTAAAGTTCACAGTTTCTTCTTTTGCTGTTTGAGCCTGCTGTCAACTGTTGTAGCTGCTGTTAGCTAATGTTAGCTCAGTTCGTTAGCCGGGCTCCCAACATTATACGTCTTTACGTTACGCTGCTCTAATTTATGTTGTAAGATGTTACATTCAAATGAATGATGCAACAGTCATGTGACTTATTTAAAACTGGGTCAAACGTTCAACTCAGTGTGTGTGTGTGTGTGTGTGTGTGTGTACATTCACTGCCTATAGCCTTTGTGTGCCTCTTCATGCTAAGCTACATGGGTGAGTAAGCATGTGTGTGTGTTGAGTAAGCTTATGTATATGTCAAGGGTTAGGGGAGTGTGTGTGTGTGTGTGTGTGTGTGTGTGTGTGGGTGGATCAGGCTCTCAGGCTCTACCTGTCAAATTAATTTCCCACTCACTTGTTGCCGCTCGGACATGTGGTCCGCCCATATGGCGGCGTGCGGCTCCGTGAGCCAATCAGGACGCAGTTTAGAGCCCCTGTTGGTAGCAGGCGGCTCTGTGATTGGTCGATGCCACCGAGCTATAAGCGGAGGAGTTTATCTGGGATTAACTTCGATATCTAATCAATGTTGACTGGTGGAATAACAGAGGGGGAGACGGGGGAGGAGGAGGAGGAGGAGGAGGAGGAGAGAGGGAGGGCTGAAGGATAAGTGAGCGAGGGGGAAGAAAAGGATGTAAGGTGATGAGGAAAGGAGGCAAAGATGGGTGAAAGTGAAAGAATAAATCAAGCCTGAAGAGGAGGAGAGAGGAAGGAGGAGGTGTGAACAGAGGGGAGGTGGAGAGGAGAAATAAAGAGGAAGGGAGAAGAAGGAGAGGAAACAAGGTGGCTAGATAAAGAGGAGGATGGAAGGAAGAAGGAAGGAGAAGTAGGGATAAAGGAGAGAGTGATGGAGGCGAAAGAGGAGCAGCAGTGTGTAGAAGGAGTGATAAAAGGGAGGTGGAGGGGGGAGTCAGAGGAGGAGCAGGTCTCCATTCAGTGGCTGTGCTCTGATGCATGTCAGCGTCCTCCACCCCCAAATACACACAATCCCCCATTCACATGAATTAAAGTGTGTGTGTGTGTGTGTGTGTGTGTGTGTGTGTGTGTGTGATGAGTCATACTTTTGTTTTGTGGCGGTCTTTAGTTCCAGCGAATGGACACACACACACACACACACACACACACACACACACACACACACACAGGGTGAGGTAACAGGAGGGAAAAGCTGGAGGCTGAAACAGCAAAAGAAGAAACACTCTTTAGCGCCCCCAGTCCTCTTCACTCTCTTCTCCTCTGCCATTATGACTCCCAGCCTGACCACAGTTAGCGCTTCACTGCTTAGCAACGTTTACATCAGGTAATGGTAGCTAATGTTAGCAGTGAGCTAACTTAAAATAAAAAACTAATGTGATTAAGGTCATCACATTAGCTAATGTTAGCTTTACATCCAAGCCAACTAGGAAAGATAATGTTAGCAGTTAGCTACATTAGCTATGTCTGAAAACTAGCTAAATTTACAACATTAGCTTATGTTATCAGTTAGCAACGTTAGCATTTTCCGTAAAGTTCCATAACATTAACTTATGTTAGCAGTTAGCTGCATTAGCACCAGCTCCAAACCAACTGGATCCTCAGCGTTAGCTGTATTAGCTTCATTATATTAGCTTTAGCTCTGCTGCTACTGATCAGTGTTTCCATCATAAAGTCTGTAAATCACCTCGGTACTGTAACATTGTTCCCTGTTGGTTTCAGAGGCTGTGCTCCAACCCGGACCGGTCCGGCTGCTGAGCCCGGTTCCGGTTACATCCACGGGAAGTCAGAGCGCATTAAGAGACGCATGCTAACATTGTAGCTTTTTGCTCTTTACATGGGTTAAGACTCAAAGCAGAGTTTGTCTGGATTTAGTGTTACACTGTATGAACACAGTTTGGAGACAGATGGTGGGAGCTGCTGCAGCACAGTCTGGAGGACCTCACACACTCCAGCTACTGTTCACCTCACCACACCGACACATGAAGATACGATGACTCTCCAGAGCTGTACAGTTACTTCGAGGTTCGATCCCTGAAACAGGACGTCATCCGTGATATGACTCAAAATCTTTAAGATTTAAGACAGTCTGTGATCCACCTGTTCATCCGTCCAGGCAGAGTTAAACTCTTTCTCTCCGTGAGGTGTTATTTTGTTCACTGAGCTTCACTTTATTCCAATAAAACTCGCTGAGCTGATCTGAAGCAAAGAGCGAGACAGATGAGACAGAAATGAAGAGAGAGAGGATGAAGTGCCGCGCTGACACATCCCGTCTAACGAGGACGAGCGAGAGAGGCCGAAAGATAGAGAGTCATATATTAATGTTTGGAGTTAAACACTCATGCTCTGTGATAGTCTCTCTCTCATCCTCTCTCTCTTCTTTAGTCCATTTGGGTAACTGCTCTCTCCACGCCACATTAATCTGAGTAATTAGGTTTGAGGCCAGCTTCACCTCCTTTCCTCTGCACGTCTCTCCACCCTCTTCTTCATATTTATCCACCTATCATCCTAAATTCACACTTCCTTTTCTTTATCCTCGTCTTTCTGTAAATCTCTTCACACACACACACACACACACACACAACCTCGAAGGACTGAGTTTAATTATTCATGATAGAAAGAAACAAGGAGCAAGACTGAGTTCACAGAGACTACGTCCAGGTTTTAGACAGTCTGCGGGGATGTCTCAGAGACTACGTCCAGGTTTTAGACAGTCTGCGGGGACGTCTCAGAGACTATGTCCAGGTTTTAGACAGTCTGTGGGGACGTCTCAGAGACTGCGTCCAGGTTTTCAAATGCAGTCAAATGCGTGACGCTCAGTGTCTCTACATTCACCGTTGGTCTGTCCTCGTCTCTCTTCATTTCTCACCGTCTTCATCTGTCCTTCTGTATATCTCTCTATCCTCTATCTCTCTCTGTGTTGCTGATTCATGGCAGAGCTGCAGGCACTGACATGACAGTCAGTCTGGTAGCACTCAGACACAGTGTGTGTGTGTGTGTGTGTGTGTGTGTGTGTTATCTGTGCTGACTAGCCCTGTCTGCTGTCCTTCTCCTCTTTGGGTCACATCCCCAAACAGTCTGTAAGCCTCAGCAGGAGGCAAACCAGGACAGATCCACACAGAGAATCAGAGCTTCACTAGTTTATCCAATGATGGATGCAGAAATATGTACATGCATTCATGTAAACAAACCTTTGGACTTTGGAGTCTCTGTGACGTCCCCGCAGACTGTCTAAAACCTGGACGTAGTCTCTGTGACGTCCCCGCAGACTGTCTAAAACCTGGACGTAGTCTGTGTGACGTCCCCGCAGACTGTCTAAAACCTGGACGTAGTCTCTGAGACGTCCCTGCAGACTGTCTAAAACCTGGACATAGTCTCTGAGACGTCCCCGCAGACTGTCTAAAACCTGTATGTAGTCTCTGTGACGTCCCCGCAGACTGTCTAAAATCTGGACGTAGTCTCTGTGATGTCCCTGCAGACTGGCTAAAACCTGGACGTAGTCTCCGTGACGTCCCCGCAGACTGTCTAAAACCTGGACGTAGTCTCTGTGATGTCTCTGCAGACTGTCTAAAACCTGGACGTAGTCTCTGTGACGTCCCCGCAGACTGTCTAAAACCTGGACGTAGTGTCGAGGTTGCCATAGGTCGGGGTTGCTCAGTTGATCAATGTTATCGACTTATGATCTTTGGAGCTTTAAATCATGGATATGTCCAGTTAAAGTTGAGTTTTGTTTGTGCCTCTTCTGGCCTGGTAACATCTCAGGAGGTCTGTCTGAGTCTGAGGATGACTCAGGTGGCTGTCTGGGCCTTACTTTGCCTACTTGACCTGGATGGACGGGTCTCTAACTACCAGTGGAAGTTTGGGGAACCGCACAGATCATGTCGGGGTCCTGACAGCCCAGTCCAGCAGGTAGAGTACGGTCATCTGTGTCACAGTACTGAGATCTGATGCTGTTAACACGGGACATTAATGATCCACGACACGGAGCAGCTCAGGCACCAACACAAACCCTATTCTTCTCTCTCTCTCTGCTCTGACAAAGCCTCGCTCGCCCCTTCTCCCTCTCTCCATAATCCCATTATCTGTAGCAACGACCTGTCCCTGTCAATCTGTGTTGTTGTCATGACTACCTCCCACCACGGGCCGCCCCCCCCGGGCGCTCGGCCAATGGGATATCTTCCCTGCTGATTAGCCGGTGGTGATCTCGTTAAGGTGGACCCGCCCACTCCACGGTCAGGATACAGTGGGTGGATGGAGGGTGGAGGAAGGGAGACTCTGGAAAGAACAGAAGGATTTCCAGGTGACGTAACACACCTTCTGGCGGCCATGTTGAAGGCTCTTGTGCGGCCATTAAACTTTTTGTTTGTGTTGGTCAGTTAATCAACACCTGAGACCCGAGGTGAGGCGTGACCTCAGGTGGACTCAGAGAGATGTCAGCACTGTGCGCTTGTCCTGCTTACAAATTCAGCAGTGTCCTCCTGTTCGGACTCCCGAGTTCAATCTAATAAGATTAAATTACATTTGAAAATAACCAAACTTGATTCAGATCCAGGCCTGAAGGTTGTGCAACAAAACTGGACACACACAGGACGGTTGTAGGGATGACACAAACTGAGGACACCACAATGTAAACCTTGTTTTTAAGAAGAAAAACTACTCCAACAGTCAACCTCGAGACCTCTGCCAGCAGCAATTACCTTTGAGTTTGTGTTTCAGTATCAAACACTTCAGGTATTCCCACCAACACACACACACACAAACGTGAAAGCATGATGTAAATCTGAAGGTTTGTTCTCCTTTAAGGGGGACTGAAAGTTTTAACCTGAAGCATTTAACACCGCCTTTGTCAGTGACCCATCACTGCAAGCTTAGACACAGGAAATTACCCATAATGCATGTGTAAGTGTGGCCCCTGCTCCTACTTAACCCCTAAACTTTGCTTTACATTTGACCTCTGTCAGCAAGGTCGGGCGTTCCCAACACCATCTGTCACCGCTTCAACAGGTCCGAACTTTCTCTTCCAGAGGAAAGCTAATTAACTTACAGCTGTCCTTGTTTGATGGAGACGTATGTAAGAGAAGGTTTTATTGGTGGGCTCGCAGATACAGATTATTATTAGACTGTTGGCCACCGGCCGAAGGGTTCTGTGGTGCGTCCAAGTCCAACTTTAAGCTCAGGGGACACATCAGACTGTTTGCTGGAACTGCTTCTGAGGTTGGCACCTGCAGGTGTTACTGGGTGACTGGGGGTAATTCAATATCATCATTTATTACCTTTCAACAGGATCGTATCGTGATGATATGAGCAGATGATGACAATCATTTCAGCTGTCCAAATTAATGATTTGAAGCAAGCTGTAGAGTTAACAGTTACTCGTTGGAGGTCTTGGACTTTGGGGATTACCATTAACCTGACTGAACCAACAAGGGTCAAAGCTAAGGTTATTGAGATTTGATCTTCAACCAAACGGCACCAGGAAGACGCCGGGCTTTGAACCAAACTGACGTGTTAGGTAATGATAGCAACAGCCTCAAATGACTTTCCCCCATGAGTCTGTGAAGGCTGTCATCCAGGTCATCTTTCTTCAAGAAGGGTTAAATCTGAGGCAACTGGACTTCCTCTGAGTTTATATTGTGAAAGAAGCAGCAGGAAGTTAGTGACTTGGCCGGGGGAAGCTCCATGGACCCCAAAGCACCTCTGAATGTGATCTGAGTGGTTGGATTTTAATGCATCTTATGATCAGATCATTCAGGACTCATCTTATCCCTCTCTCCGTTTACTGATGATGAACTCATAATGTCTTCGTCTCTTCCCGCTCTGCACGGTGGGTCAGGATCTCCCTCACAACAGGCTGACAGCTTTGTAGGTTGATTTACAGCTGATTTTAACTGGGTGGAAACCCGCCAAAATAAAATCACAGATAGACGTAATTATGTAAATGTCTGGTTCTGGTTATTGATACAAAGATCAGACTTTATTTTCCAGACCTTCAGTCATCACAAATCTTTGAGAACTAAAATAAGGGTCATTAATTTTTCTCTGTGATGGATTATTCATCTGCTGAAACATTCAAGTCTCTGCCAACTTTTATAGAAAGCAGTTTCTCTCTGCGTTTATCCGGCGAGTCTCAATCCTCCATCTGATCCCGGCTCACCTTCACTCCTCACCTCCTCACCTCCTCACCTCTACAGGTCAGCAAAGAGCCCGTGAGTACGTGTCCAACACCACAACGCCTCGTCTGTTAACCTGTTAACTCAGTGGCTGAGGAGAGGGTCGCTGTCTGCTATAAATGGCTCTGGCTGTGCTAAGCTGGCCGGAGGGCTGAGCAGGGGAAGGATGGAGGACCAACAGCCCGTTTATACCAACACGTTTTACACTCATCGCTCTGACAGACGCGCTCCGATGTTCCCATCGCAGCTGAGCACTACACTTCATGTATGTATAGTATCTGTTGTGTTTTGGGCCTCACAGAACCCAGCACCAGATTCAAGGTCCAAATGATCTCATCCAATTATCCGCTGTGTGTCAGTGTGTCTCAGATGTGGTCATTAACTGGTGGAGCATCGTGTTCTGTGTGGGTTCGTTCAGGTCCAACACTTTTCAGAACCGGTTTAATTATCAGACTTTTTAAAAAAAACTTCACGTTCACCACAAAAAGTACCAGTTTTATCTGTTAGCTTGGTAGCAATGTTAAACTTGTCTTAAAGGTGGCTGCTAGTGGTGTAGCTGCTGATTACAACCAACTGAATACTGCTCGCCTCATTATCTCCTTCCAAGTGTGAAGGAGGAACAATGGTGGCCGTGAAATCACGAAAAACGAGTTATTTCCGGGTCAGTAGATTCTCCTAAATGTCACAAACTGGACCTTTAAATCGAGCCCGTCCACGTCTCTTCATGTTAACTTGCATCTCCACGTTGAGAAATGGAATGGTGCCATTGAAACGCCACTCGTTTACTGGGCATGTACCTGGATTCACATCACACACACTTAGTGCTGCCACCTGTCCTGTGATACACTGTTAACAGTTCTCTGGGACTGGCTTCAGCTCCTGAAGCTGTAAACAGAACAAACACTGATCGATGGTGCAGCTCGTGTTTTCCTCGGCACATTAGACTGAACAAACGATCACTAAGTTACCTGATGAGCTCCTCACCTCTTCATCACACCTCCACCTCGAGCCAAATCACCCCGATGACTGCAGCTGGCAGAAGAAGAAGGCTGCTCTTGTTGTTCTGGTCGGTCTACACATCAGACTGAACTACTGTGAGCTCATCTGATGGCAGTAAACACGGCCTGATACACTGAGCAGGAGTGATGATGTCGAGCAGCAACTCCACGACACGTCAGCCAACAGAGACAGATTTAAAGCTCAGAAGGAGTTCGACCTTCGACCTCTGAATGAAAACAGATTCTCCTCTTTGGAACATCATCAGTGCATGCTTCAAAGTTGAGTCTTTTTATTTGAAACTAAATTGTTCAGGACAAACCTGTCCAACATTTCTCCTCTCGGCTCCGTCACAAACAAACGTATGAAACGAGCTGCTCCTCCTCGTTAACTCGTTTAAGTCGGAGCTGAACATCATCAGCACCGTCGTCTCGCTCTTAACTCAGTTATCCTGACGGCACTCGGCTAATTCGAGTCAGCCTAACCACACTCACAGTAATAAGTGTCCTGTCAGGGGAAAACCTCGTATGACCAAGGAACACTCAGCAGATACAAGCTTTCCACACAGCAGCAGACACACTAACTGAGGGCTGCAACGATTAGTCAAAGTAATCGATTACATCAACGCATCTTATTGTAAAACTCCAATGTATGACCACACACTGTTAAACACAGTATTAAATACAATACAAGCACACACACTACAGGAGGCCTGGAGCTGCCATGGACACTGATAACTAAATAACATCAGGTTATTTGTCTCAGTTATCAGTGAATTATCGACCTCCAATCTGCCAAACGACCAATCAAATCTGTCCATAAATCTTTACGTTAGCCAACAAGACAAGAGCCCACAATCAAACCCAAAGAGGCCAGTGGAGATGTACAGATCAGGAGACTCTACAGTCATTTAGGTCTCCTTCATACAGACAGATAATGTTACTGACTAGTCCAAATGAATCCTGTCATCACTGAAAATCTTCCAGTTATTTAAAGTGAACAGAGAAACTTCAGTCTGAACCACAGCAGAGCAGCTTCATGTTCATCTTAAATGATGAGACAGATTTTAACATTTTGCTTCCAGAAACAAACTGAAGCCATGACTCTCCTTACCTCACCATCATCATCATCACCATCATCATCATCATCATCTGTGGCCCTGTGCAGGTGTCTCCCTCCATGCAGCCACAGTCTCCGCTCCACCTGGCCGCTCCTCCGGTTCCTGCGTCTCCTCCTCCAGACGCACCAACCCGGCAGGCTCCAGACCGGCTGTCCGCCCTCCACTCTCCGTCAGGCCGCAGCTCTCTCGTTCACTCCGCGTTCAAGCCTCCACACCGCTCGTACATCCACCGGGTGCCCCCGCTTATCAAACCCTGGGTGCCTCCTCCATCCAACGGGGATCTCAATCACCCATCACCGGAGACTCTCGGCCCGAAGGAAGCCCGTGGATTCCACCCGCTGACGGCCTCGACCCGCGACATCCGCATCTCCGGATCAGTCCCCAGTCTTGGCCGCGGGATGGGCGTTTCTCCACACCTGGCTCTCCACGCCTCACCTGAGCCTCACCTGAGCCTCACCTGGCTCTCCACGGTCTGTTTCTAATGTTTCCATCTGAACTCTCGGGGATCACACTCACTGCTGTGCTGTTTGGCACCTCATGGACAATCAACCCGTCAGCTCATCATCTGGGGTCATCATCATCATCATCATCATCAGACACCTGCTCACGTGACTGACCCCAATCAACCAGGTACGCTCTCCACGACTAGCTCCCCCTACAGGAAGCCTCAGTACAGTGACACACATTGCAGCGCTGTGTGTGTTTGTATGGAAAGTTTGATTAGAAACAAAACATCTGCTATTGCTCGTAACTTGGGAACCATAAATGTAGTCAGGAAAGAAATAATGGTGTTGGAGGCGTGTGTGTGGTGTCCGGGCCTGAGGTTGGACAGGTCGTCCTTCTTAGAGTGTCTCTTGGAGATTATTATTATTATTATTATTATTATTCCACATCAGCAGAGAATCTGTATCTGACTAACCGTAACATGACCGTAAATCTGGACTAGACTTGACCTTCGAGCAGCGCCCTGCAAGTTCAGCCTCAGTATATTTTGGGAGAATTAAAAGTAGCTGTCTTTATTTGTAGTCAGACAAACCAACTCATTTGTTACTTACATGCTTCATCATGCAGACTCAGAATAAGAATGTAATATAAAAATATGAGAAAGAACTGCAAATGACTGACTGACAGTCACAGCGTGTAGCAGAGGGAGTCAGACATGACAATGACAGAGAGTTCAGGAAGTCAAAGGAATCTGTCCCTCACAGTTTGACACAGCTGGGCCTCAAACAGTTAGAAACGGTCCTGCCTTTGAGACTCACAGAGCTTCACCTCAGCCGAGCTTCCATGCTGGAAAAGAGGTCCAGATTGATGATCCGGTCCACAGTGAAAAACTCTGCTGCCAGTGGATGTCAAAGACCTTTACTGTCCCTTTAAGGCTGTAGCTGACAGGTGTGTATACAGACGAGGGTCAGACTCCTGCAGAGCTGCTAGAAAAGTGACCAATCAGCTGATCCTGACGGCGTCCACACACACACTGCTGCACGGCTTCAGACCGAGAACACAGACTCAGTTTACAGCTCGTACTGAGATCTGTCCCAGAGAGACGGAGCTCTGCTGAGCGAGCACACACACACACTCATCTGTGTGAGCTCCATATTCTGTTCAACTGGGACAGTGAAGTCTGAACTAGTCTGGCCTAAAAACACTGAACACACACTGAACACACACTGCACACACACTGAACACACACTGAGCACACACTCTCTTCTTCTGAGGCTGACAGCTCCAAGTGTGTTACACACCAGTCTGTGTTTACACATGGACACTGTGAGGGCATTTTTAGTTTAGTAAGATTACCTGAGCAGACTGTCTAAAACCTGGACGTAGTCTCTGTGACGTCCCCGCAGACTGTCTAAAACCTGGACGTAGTCTCCGTGACATCCCCGCAGACTGTATAAAACCTGGACATAGTCTCTGAGACGTCCCCACAGACTGTCTAAAACCTGGACATAGTCTCTGAGACGTCCCCACAGACTGTCTAAAACCTGGACGTAGTCTCTGAGACGTCCCCACAGACTGTCTAAAATCTGGACGTAGTCTCTGTGACGTCCCTGCAGACTGGCTAAAACCTGGACGTAGTCTCTGAGATGTCCCCACAGACTGTCTAAAACCTGGATGTAGTCTCTGTGACATCCCCGCAGACTGTCTAAAACAGCTGATTCATTCATAAACTGTTTCCAGCCTTCATGTATGTTTGTATGCTCAGTCTCTGGACTGTGTGTGTGTGTGTGTGTGTGTGTGTGTGTGTGTGTGTGTGTGTGGTCCACTGCTCAATACACAGCATAATGTTGTGAGTTTACCCATAATGCCCCAGGGGACCGGCGGTCGAGTGAGCTCATTGCGGTTTGACTGGTGAGTGGACGCTCGGGAAGAGAGAGACACGAATGAAGACAGACTGAGGAGAGAAAGTCTTTAATATTTAAAGCTCATAAACACACAGATGATAATATATTCAATAAACAACATTAACATTCATTAAAAAAGATAACACCGACTTTATTGATCCACAACAAAGAAAATCAGAAAAATACTCAGAAATAAAAACAACATAAACTAACAAGAAGATTTACCGGAAATATAAAAATAAGAATATTTACAAAGGAAACATGAAAAGATGTTTGTATGAAGCATACAGCATCAACTGAGAGTATTCATGTCAACCTTTCATATCTTCATTTTGGCAAAGCTGGTTGCAACAACAGTGTGACTTCATACTTTAAAGGTTTGCATTGATTCAAGCAGAGTCAGGGACAAAGACACACACACTCATCACATTCATGGATCTCAGGCTGGACACACCTGACAAGCTTCATGTGGACCGCCGCTCGTTAGACCCGAACACCTCAATTATGTCGCATCAGCGAAGTTCTCCAGCAGAACCAGAACAGCTGTGGATCTTTTTAGAGTCCGTCATCATCAGCTGTGTCTATCAATCATAATCATCAATCAGCTGACTTCACAAAGTCACCGTCAGCAGATCAGGATGAAATGAAGCGTTCATGTTTGAAACATCAGGACGATTCAGACGGTCACGGATCAGGATGAATGAAGTGATGAAGCTGCTGAGGTGGACCAGTCTCAGTCTGCTGATCTGTCTGCTGGTCGGCTGAGCTCTGATACTCTGAAGACTGAAGACTTCCTTCAGACTGAGTGATCGGACCCGAGGGAGCCGTGAACCGGGTCAGCCGTAATCCACTGAGGCTCTAAAACAGGTCTGACCTTTGACCCCAGAGAGCTGAGTGAAGACGCTTCCTGCTGACGACCTCCAACCAGCTCCACCTCGTTACTGTCAGTCACATGACTCCTTAGTTCTTACTTGATGTTACAAATATGTGTCTGACCACACGGGTTTGCTCTTTTATCTTATCTTATCTTCGTCATCACCTGCTTTTTTGTCGTCTTCGTGCCATCTTTGTCAACTTCATGTTTTTCTTTGCCATCTTCATCGTCTTTGTCTTCTTCATCTTCTCCGTCGACATTTTTGGCGTCTTCATGGACATCTTTGTCAAATTCTTCACCGTCTGCTTCTTCCTCTTCTTCTCCGTGAGTTTTGTTAGGAATTCAAACATTCAGTCGTGTCCTGAGAACAAAACATGTTTTACTGAGAATCCTGAAGAGAATTGATTTAAGCAGCAGATCATTGATTTTAATGTCTTATCAGCTGGAGACTCAAATGACTTTTAAACTGCACGGCTTTGACTTTTTAATCAAACAACCGGATATAAAATATTTTACAGTCGTTCATGTTGTGATGCTGCAGACAGAAACATGTTTTCATGCACCAGTTTAGAGATTTTTCTCCCATGACGTCGTCACTGCGTCACCTTGAACAGAGTTTTTAACTTCAGGCCCTTAAATTCAGAGAGTTGATTTTTATTCATAAATTGTGGGTAATTGTGTGCTCTCCTCCACATCCTCCTCCTCCGGATGCGTCCTGAGATCTCATTTATCTCTCCGTCTTGGCATTTTTAAAAATTTTCAGTCCATCTTTGTGTTTTTTAATCTTTGTTTAAACTCTCGGGGGAAGCCAGCTGTCGCTCTGAGCCTCACAAACTCTCTGAGTCTTTCTAACGCCGGGAAACACTGAAGTCTGCAAACAGTCTGAGAAACGTGTCAGTGAAAGCATCACGTCACTCCAGAGTGTAATCCCACTGCGTAACTATGTTCAGCTGTACTCGAGCTAACAGACTGAGCTAACATGAGCTAACAGCAGCTAACAAACTGAGCTAACATGAGCTAACAGCAGCTAACAAACTGAGCTAACATGAGCTAACAGCAGCTGCAGCTGTCAGCAGTTTACTTCACTGTCCATCATAAACTCTGTAAATCACAGAACTGAGGCCAGGAAACATTTTCTCCATAAAATCTGATCCAGTTTCACCAAAATCAGTGAAACAGTCGAGTCGAGGTTTACACGGAGCCTTTAACTTCCTGCGTCAGCGTGTTAAATATTCCAGTCAGTCCGTTCTTGTATTGATCGCCTCAGATCATCATTTTAAATAATTAAGTACCAAAAACAAGCCGACATCTTCCGTTTCTTTGCTCCGGATGCAGGACGTCACTTCTAATTTCCAGAAAACACACTCGCCTCCCGCCCTCGGCTTCCTGTCTCAGCTGTGTGTGTGTTGACTTGGCAGAGTACCAGAGTCCATCACACACAGCCGGTCGGTCGGCCACTCAGTCCTGCGTGCTGTGGGCTCCGATCCAAAGCCATTAGCCGGGGGAACATCCCGACTCTGTCCGGCACTACAGCGTGAAGACAGAGCTCCAACACACACTCACACACCTGTGCCACCGCACAGACAGGTGCAGGTAATGCCGCGTTAATTGGTCTGTTTATAGGCTGACGACTATTACTGGACAGTCGGTGGACGCTTTTATCTGCATTAAAGCTCCCAGGGAAGTGATCAGAGTGTGACGGGGTCACGGCAGCATGCAGTCGCTTCATAGTAAGATCATAGGTTTGAATCCCGACGGGAGCAGAGCGTTTCATTCACGAGTTCACATGTTCGCTGTGTGTTTGTGTGTCTGTGTTAGAAAAGTTTGATCGAAACCAACAAATTTATTATTTTTTTTAATTGATGAACATCCTTTTGAAGAATAAGATTTAATGTTCTTGATGTGTTTATTGCCCATTGTGCTAAACTTTGAGAGTTTCAACAATTCAACAATCCATTTTTATTGTTTTAAAGTCATTTTTTAAGAAAATATGTCCAAATTTTCTGATTTCAGCTTCTCAGATATGAATATTTTCTGGTTTCTTTATTCTGCTGTGACAGTAAACTGAATATATTTGGGTTGTTTGTGACGACTAATCAGTCAGTTAATAGAGAAAATGGTTAATGGACACTTTGGTTGGCTTCAGGGACAGATTGTTAGTTACATACCAGACATAACTAACTATAACTTAAGCAGGTTATGTAAATTTAACAAAGAGGTCAGTGTTCACTCTTAGTTTCAGACTTTAGGTTTCGTTACGTACACGACACAAACTGGCCTCCTGGGTGAAGGTCTCGTTTGTTTCTCACTCACCTGACGTCGACAGCGTCCAGAGATGATGCTACAGCAGCGTCACATATTTGACGGGTTTGACTGTAACGGTCTAACCTTCAGACCAGATGATGAAGCTCTGATCTAGGCCCGCCTGTTCGAGCGTTGGAGAGTTGGACGGTGGTCGTGTGAAATGTCTAAAAATATTCCCCAGGGTTTAACCAAAGTTCAAGACGTGGTTTGACTGCATCGCTGCATCGCTGCATCACTGCTCGCTTTATGTTTAATGTTCTGTTGGGCTTCACCTAATGAAGCCGGCGTCTACAACATTCAGAGTCTTTTTATGTGCCAGTAACAGACGCTGCCAGAAGGTTTAAAATCCATGAAGTGCTCCTTTAGCTCGGGCTCTGACCTGTGCAGATAATACTGTGACTGTGAGCCAGCGGCTTTAAGAGCTAAATGAAAATCTCTCCCTCGTAATACAAAGATATTAAAGATCATACAATTACATCTCCACACTCAGCGAGACTTTTTATTACACACAAACAGTAATATTGCTTTTCCATAAGTTGATCCTCGGCTTAATGACACGAGACAGGATCTGTAAACGGGTTTTATTTGTGGACGCTGGACGTGTTCGGGACGATAAAATTAAACCGAGGGTCTTTTAAGGACGCTGGGACGTGGACGTGGCCGTCCAGGATGGGACGCTTCATTTGTCCAGGGAGCCTGGAGCATCAGCGCGCACCTCGGTTAATACAACCGCTATACATTGAGGCAGCTGTGTTTGTGTCTTAAACAGACTGAACTCTGTTATATCTGAATTAAATCGAAGCACGTCTCTTTAAATTCCTCCAAACCTCCGTGTATGTTTTAAATCTGATTAGACAGCGGCCGTGCACGCTTGCTCTGCTGCTGGATTTAAATTAAATCAATGCAATAATTCAGTTTGGCGCCGTTTTTCCTCTTTACATCTGTTTGGGGCAAAAGCTACGTAGCATAGCATCAGCCTGGGGTCTGTAATAAGGAGCAGACAGGATGTTTGATGGGACTGAAGGACTGAAGGGAGGTTTTGTGCTGGATGGATGCAGCTGAAGGCTCCATTATACAACAACACAGTTCATAAATACATACTGAAAATATCTAACATTCCCCAGCACAACAGCTCCACAGCTGGAATGTGACTGGAATCTGTCCCTCCATGTTCGCTCTGTGTGAGCTCAGGATCAGTTTTTTCCATAAGTCCCCACGTTAAAAACTTCACAGCAGAAATAAACATGTTTACAGCCTGGTACAAAAAACAGTTTTGGTCTCTATAGCTAATTTCCCCGTTCATGACAACTGTACTGAGGGTGAATTTATATACAACTCACCTGTTCACATTATATTAAGGCTTAAAGTTATGCAGGATTAAGAGCGTGGACACTTTGATTGACAGGTGGGTGTGGTCACAGGTTTTAGACAGTCTGCCTCGGGTCCTCGTCAGAGAACTGGACCCAAAGATGTCGTCTTACCAATGAGAATTGCTGGTCTGGTTATGCAGCTCATTAAATATGTGCAGTCGTGTTTCTCCCTTCTCTCTTCGGACCGGACCGGGTTGGAGCTCAGCTTCTGAGTCACACAGGGAATAACGTTACAGTACCGAGGAGAGCTACAGACTTCATGATGGAAACACTGATCAGTAGTGAAGCGCTAACTGTGGTTAGCCAGGAGCCAAACAAGAAAACCACCTCAGCAGGCTGCTTCATGCAGCAGGCTGTCCGTCCGGATCTTCTGGCTCAGTTTCACGGGTCAGATAGTCGAGGTGGATTCACAGCGAGCTGTTGGAGGAAGAGCTGCAGACGACACGTCATCAAGGTAAACAACTTTATCTTCTGTTTGGGGGCCACATGAGATCCTATCAGAGACGATTCTCCCAGAGGAGCTGCAGCTAATTAAAAACTGTTTGTTTGTGTCTCTAATGAAACCAGATGATTCATCTCAGGAGGTCTATCCTTAAATTCTTTTAAATAATTCAGTCCTCCTGAAGTTTCTCTCCATCGGTCGACCGTGGGGTTAAAAGTCCACTCAGATTCCTCCGCTAACGTGAAATTATTTCCCCTCTAACTGGATTTGAAGCGTTTTCTCGGCTGTGGGAAACAATCACGTTGATTCATGTGTACGCGTCCTCCCCCTCCTCTCCGCTTCCACGCGTCCGAAGGCTGAAAAACACGCCTTGTCCATCTGAACACACGCCGTCTTTATGTGCACAATGCATGGATTTAAAACAGGAATCCAGCGAGTCGAGGCCCGACATACAGCGAGAAAACATCTGTCTTCAACTCGACTCCAACATCCTGAAACTTGTTTCATTCAGTTAAAAACGCCCTGCGGCTCAAATCCAGAATCTAGAAATCAGATTTTTGTTTTTTTTATGATTTATGACAGAAAGTTTCTTTTTTTTGTTTTATTTTAATGAGCAGATATAATCGTCTTCATTCCAGCTGCAGGCCTCCGAACAGATGGAGTGCTTTCATTAACTGGATCACCAGCAGAGCACACACACACACACACACACACACACACACACTGCATCGGTGTTTCAGTGCTGCTGAAGAGAGAAAAGTCACTCTGCTGTCTGAACATGAAGATTAAAGGAAGCTTCACACACATTAAGAATGACTGCCTCACCTACAGTTAACACGGATTAACACAGACTCACCTGACTTGGTCTGAGCTTCACGCTGCTCAAACTGAGAACAAATGTAAGATTGATGAGTTTGTTTCTGGCTCCTGATTGAACTCATAAATGTACAGATGTGCATTCTACAGAAAACATGAGCGAGACTAAAACTTGTTTTAATCTTCCAGGTCTGTGAGTTTCTGGGTTGTCTTGCATGAGCTGCACGTTGGAGATCTCAAAGTGTCTGTCTGTCAGCACACACTTCCTGCTGACAGACAATGAGAAGGACGTCCCACTATGTACTTGCTACACACACACACACACACACACACACACACACACACACACACACACTGCTTGTCCTGCACTGCTAATCCCCGCTTAGCGTATTAGCAGCGTCGCCGTTCGCAGTGACTCGGCGTTCTTCAGACACGTGCACGCGACACGCGAGTCCCAACATGCAAATCTGCTGTAAGACATCATTCACTTTCTATGTACACACACACACATACACACACCTGTAGTTACCTGCAGAGGCCACACTGAGTGACAAAGAGGAAGAGATAGATCCACTCTAACCTTCACGTTAAACTTCATAAACTTTATAAAGAGTCACGCTGCTGTACGCTGTAAACATCAGGAACCTTCAAACAGGAAATAAAACCAGTAAAAACTGTAAAAACTAGCAAACAATAAAAAGACATCACAGGACAAAGAAACAGGTGACTGACTCACCTTTGGTTTAAAGTGGGACGTCACTGAAGTCATGTAGCTGAAGCTTTTATCCAAAGTGACTCACAAAAAAGGGAAATAATCAGCGTGAGGACGTGTTAGAGCAGCAGTCAGTCCTGACAGGTGTGTCATGTCCAGGTGTTGGAGAGGAGGTCCTCTCTGAAGAGCTGGAGGTCTTCAGGAGGTCTGTGAAGGTAGAGAGGGACGCCCCTGATCTGACAGGACTGATCTGGTTTTTGGCTCAATATCAAACCAGATTATTGACTTTGTCAATGGAGTCTGGTCGCTTTGAGATTTTAATATCTGGTTCTGGTTAAATAAAAAGAAGTTCCTCTTTAATACAGAGAACACTTCAGTCTGAGCCAAACAAAGCACTGTTAGTGGAGGTAAGTAATGAGATTACAAAGCAGGGAGACACTTTGCTTTGGCGCTCCTCATCACTTCAACACAAAAACCTGAAAAATAAAAAGTTAACATTTAAAATTGGAGAAGATGACGGATGGTTTGGATCTGCTGAAGCATAAAAGTACAACAAAGATTTCATACAATTCATTTTATTTCGTTATCTTCAAACATGTACAAAAGCAACGTTAACTGGATGAAATATGTTTCTGAAATATTAAACAACAAAATTCAACTTTAAAAAAAAAAATCTGAAATGTTTTTAATGGCAGTTCGACTGACCGAGTTCCCTTTTTCAATTATTCTGTCAAACCTCTTAAAGTCTTAAAACGTACGACTTCATCATCATCATGAACTTTGTAGAGAACCTGGACTGACATCTTCCCCTGAGAAAGATGTTTGAGTTTCATCACGTCACCGCTCGAAATAAACTCAACAGATCATGAAAGAGTGTCCAAAGACCAGACGACAGATTTCTAAACCAAAGCTGGGCGGATAAAGAAACATTTGGTCTGTTACAGCTGACATGATGTTAACATGATCTGAAAACTTTGATATTAATAAACCATTTAAATCAAATTACTGACACAGCAACACAACAAACAGACACACACTTCCCTTTCACTCACCAGACTGTTTTTCATGTTTGAGCCTCTTAATATAATAATAATAAATATCAGATACATTTATAAGCACTTTTGTATTTTTCTTTGTGTTCTGACTGACGTGTGCGAACACGCCGAAAATCTGCAAACAGACAATCCATCATGCTTTTATTTTGGTGAAAGTTGGAGGAGGGATGCGTCAGCACGCACCGACCACAGGAAGTAAAGACGCTGTGTCGTCTGCTCGCTGTTTGTTATAGAAAGCTGCCTACGTTCAGAAACTCTGTGAATCTACGTTTGTGTGATTTAACAGGCTGAATCATAAAAAACAGTTCGGTACCGTTAACTTGTTACAAAACATGAATCATTAAAAGTGCTGTCACGGTAGAATAAGGCAGTTAGTGATGTTAAGTACAAAATACTTCAGAACTTTGACATGAATGGCAAAAAAGTATAAAGCACTAGCATTACGTTAGCTTAAGCTACATTCGCATCGATAGTTTAAACAATATAAACATCCAGCACTTCAAACTGTGACTGTAGGCAACCCTGTGACGCGTCCAACGTTTTGATGTATTTAATGTTAGAAGAGCGGTGAAGTCCACGTGTGGATGACTTCACTCAGAACGCTGCTGTTCACGTCCGTGATAAACGTTACGTTACGGTTACGTTATGTTACGGTTACGTTATGTTACGGTACGTTACGTTACGTTGAGCTATGTCACATCACGTTGTGGTACGTGACATTACTTAAGATCTCTTTTCTGACCCATGTCAAGTATTTTTTGTGCTTAAATCAAACTTAAAATAAACTGAAATGTTTTCTGTGTTTCTCAGACAGATTTCTTGTTGTTGCACATTAATTCTTGCTAACGTGACCGATCCCTGCAGATCCACAGAACAACAGACGGGCTGCCTACAGTCACCTAGTTTGAATTTAAGGCCTCTCACCGAGCTGCTGTTGGTTTTTTCCAAACTGGACTGAAACAACTCAAAATTACAACCAAACAAATCAGATACAAAAATAAGGCAGGTAGAAATGACAGAGCAAAAATCCCAATCATACATGAAGGTCATTACATAACACGACTTCCTGTTATATCACATACGTTCTGCTACAGATGAATATTACTTTAAGGCAGGTCCCCTCAGCTCCTAGTAGAAGATTTAAAATCCAAAATAAATGGACGGCTAAAGGAAAGAACTAAACTCAGACTGAAACCCAGAATTGAAGCGGACGAGATAATTTCATTTGTCAAACATCGTGATCAGTAACTCGAGGTTTGGTCCCTCGATACAACGAGCAATTATAGCCTTTGTTTCCAGCTTTCAGCACGTATCGGCTGCCGTCAGTTCGTAATCAGGAGAAAGCAAACTCTGTTTCTTTACTTTTGTTTCTGGTACTTTTGTAAAAAGAAACCGTCTGCCAACAGGCACAGTCATCAACTCCTTAAATATTTTAGATAGTTTGTTCAGTGATCATTCCTTCAAACAGCAGAGGTTTGGATCCAGTAGATAAAACCCAACAGTGTGGAGCCGTGCACAGAGCTGTAAATGTGAAATATACTCTGGATCTCACATTCATTGAGTCTTTTTTGGAAAAAGGTCCAGGACAAGAAGTCAGTGGAAACTTATCTGTTGTTTAACGACTACTGTCAGCGTCAAAGAAGAAGTTTCATCAAGTCTTAATCTAATTTCATCTGTTCCCGAGACAAACCGAGGGTTTGTTTCCTGATGCTGGTGCTGCGTTCTGCATTAAAGGGATAGTTTGTGTTATTTCAAGTGGTTGTATGAGGTAGACGCGCAGACAGGAGGACAGAGGACAACGTACTGCTGTGGACGGAGACACGGAGACACCTAAAAACTTCAGTACCAGTCGAAGTGCATGCTGCATTATATTTTCACTGCTTCGTGTTGCCTTCAGACAGCAGTTGTATCCATCTGAGCTTTGACAAAAATCATTTTAGCTTGCAGGACGTGGGAGCTGTTGGTCTGTCGCTGCCTCGATCGGTCAGTTTGTGTTACTGTGGTTTAAACGTGGCGGTGGACTTTCTGTTTTTGTCAAAGGAGTCTGGTCACTTCGCGTCAGAAGACAAAACAAATCTTAGAAATACAGCGTGCACGTGCCGGCCGCTGTCTGCTGCAGACTAAGCAGCTCATACAACCCAGAATTAAATAACTACAGTTAACCGACCCTTTAATCTGCCTCTTTATGTGCAAACAGCAAAGACACCCGGAGCATCTAAAAGAACAAATATTAAAGATGAGAAATGAAATGTTTCTGGTTTTTCAGTGACTTTCAGAAAAAAACTGAGAGCGGGCAGAAAAACAAAGCAAAGTGCTGTTTCAGGGATTGTGGAAGCATGTTTGACACTGAGCGCTGCCCCTGAATCGACGTCTAATTATCCTGCTGCACCCTCCTGCATTCCCAGCAGGTTTCTGTCAGATCTCTGCTGTTCGAGTCAGACTCGGGGTTAATTGAAATGAGCACATAAACTTGACATTACATGATGGGCTTCAAACCTCCGCTCTGCAGAGCCCGAGAAAAGTGCTTTGTCCAGCCGCTCTCCGTGAGAGTCTCTGGACGGTCTTCATGTAGGCGGGGGTCCGTTGACGTATCTCAGCGTCAGGTGGAAGCTGCGAGGCATCCGGCCGCTGCGGTGACACGGCGGCTCCAGGGCGACCCAGATCAGACAGGCCAGGAGAACCAGAGCTGCAGCCAGGAGGAGGTAGAGGAGGGCTGGGGAGAGCAGGGAGGAAGGAGGCCTGCTGCTGGAGGTCACACTGTAGAGGAGGAGGAGGAGGCGTTAGTTGTTAGTTGTGTTCCAGCTCCAGCTGATCCTGAACAGTGTTTGCTTTGTGGCACATGATCCTGCTGCCATCAGGGAGCACTGTTCCTTTAACAGCGTGCATCAACGAGGCTCGGCCGCCCATGACCCAGTTTTAAGAGGTACTGACCACGGCAGACCTGGAACACCCAACAAGAGCTTCTACCTCGTCAACTTATCCGAACACTGACAGGCGTCATGATAACGAGGTAATCATTGTTCACGGTGTGATGTCTGATACGTTACAGGAGTCAAATTAAAGCTCGCAGAGCGAACTTTAAAGTAACGTTTGCACGAGCTGAAAGCTTTAATAAGAAATGCAGCAGAGCATCGACAGACAGCCTCTGATTCATCTGAGGTGTTTTTTAAACCATTTACAGCCGAGACAAACTGCAAATCCTCTCTGACTTTTACATTCATTTTAAAAAGTAATATCCCTGCATGGTGATTCGGCTTGCACGGGCTCAGGCACTTTGAGTTGTTTTGCTGTTTGCAGCTGGAAAATAACCATTTTATTATGTTTTTTTCTTTGTATAGTGTTTTATTGGGCGTTGGGTTGATGTGACCTGCCAATCACAGCTTTGAATCAGAAACAGAAAATAGAAGCTGTGGAGGCGACACTTTGTTTTTTAGCAGGTGCTGACCATCGAAGAGCAACGCCGGCTCTCAGTTTACCTGAAAAACATTTTGAAATTGAAGTTTGAGCTTCAGTGTTCCCAAACTGGCTGATTCTTGTACACCTCTAGACCATTTTGAGCCTATATACATGAATAAATATATCCAGGACTGTCTGTCCCTCCACCTGAATTGAAGTCCTTGCAGTGTGGAGAAACAGCATGAAGTCTTTAATTAAAATAAAAATGTTAATCCTTTATTTTATGGGTCTGTAATTTCAAAATAACTCTCAGCTTTTGGAAATAATTATGTAATTTGGTTCCAGGGAAACTAGAGACAGTTATTGGAGTTTTTTTAAACACTTGTTGACTTTTGGGGGTAATTTCCTCACAAATGACTCCAACACTGGCAGAAAATGTAATTAAAGAGCTAACTCGATGAATTAAACATGAGAAATGTAAATAATTCAAACATTTTAGGAACTTTCCTCTTGTCTGGAGGTTGGAGGAGGTGAATGATAAAATCCTGATCTCTGCAAACAAACTGTACTTTGTTCTTTAGTTTTAAAACTGAAGACCTCGTGTGTTCATTTCTTCCCGTCTGATACAGTCTGAGTGATTCTGCAGTCATCTGTGGCCAAACCCGGCAAGAAGTCCACCTCCACCTAGACTGCTCACTGCTGGTTCTGATGTCGGGTTCGGTCCCGGGTCCAGACATAAAGAACACGGTTCTGCTCATGTCTGTGGTTTCTGTGTTTTCTCACCTTTGTTCGGAGAGGAGACGCTCAGCTTCCTCCCAGCAGGACTGCTCCTCCTCGTCCTGCAGAACAGAGAGCGTCCGTCACTCCACCGTGCTTTCAGACAACATTTCTTTAAACGTCTTCCTACACAGTCGCAGAGTTCATTCCTCTCCTCAGGGCATTCCTCTGATTACTACTGCTGCTCATTTAAAGTGTCTTATCACTGTGTGTGTCATGACAAACCTCCAAAAACACCAACGACATCAGCTCACCTGAAGGTTTGATTGATACTGCTGCTTCATCCAATCAGACAAGGGTTTCACGTCATGTGATGGTGCAGGAAAAGGCTGTTGTGTGTTGTCATGGCGACGTTGGCTGTTGGATGTATCCATGTAGCTTCCTTCCAGGTAAAGCTGTAACACAGGCCGGAGATAAATATGAAAGTCTGTCCATGGTTTTCCCTCTGATGTCCTCCGGCTGCTCCGCCTCAACTCTGTGATTTACAGAGTTTATGATGGACAGTGAAGTAAACTGCTGACAGCTGTAGCTGCTGTTAGCTCATGTTAGCCAGGCTGCCTGGACTGTGAGCTCAGAGCACCTCAGAGCAGGTTTGGACCACCAAGGAGAAGAAGAAGAAGAAGAAGAAGAAGAAGAAGAAGAAGAAGAAGAAGAAGTTTACAGCAGCTTCTATGGACGTAATGGCAGAGGAGAAGAGTGTGAAGAGGACACTGACGACAAATCAAGTCAGGAGAGTAACCAGCACGTTGTTTGTGTGCTTTCTTCTTGTGACAATCTGTTTACAGTCTTAATATTTCGCACCACGTCCACACAGGGCGTTTGCAGCAGCAGCCGTTTGCACAAACACGAGTAGTTTGATGCATTTGCAAAGGTTCGACTTTAATCTTGAAATGTCAAGTTTGTTCTCGACTTCTGGAAATGAAAAACCAAAAAGAAAAATAACTTCCGTCTCTGATTCAGGCTTTTTTCTGCACACACACTCTGCAGTCCAAACATCACGAGGAGGGTTAAAGGTAAACATGTAGATGTAGAAGAGGTGGGGTCATAAGTCTGCTGACACATGAGGACTGTCCATCTTAACACAAAACTCTTCACAGCCGGCGTGGACAGGAGGAATGATTACAGACATTAATGAGTTTCAATACTGTTTTGAGATGAACGTCAATAAATCTGCTCTTATCCTGGAAGTCTACAGCTGTTAATAAGGAGCCCAAATGAAACATTCATCATCTAAAGCCTGATGGAGCAGACTGTGAAGGGCAGCGTCAATCAGGGCGACGCTTCACGTTCAGCAGAGTTTGTTCTGCTCTCAGTCGGTGTTTGTGCACGAGCTGCTCCGAAAAACGTCGATTAAACTCTCGATTCTCTCCTCGGCTGCTCTCAGATCTGGACTCGCAGGTTGATTTCTGCTGTAATTTGTTTTCTGCTCGCTCAATAGTTTTGTCACTAATGAACCTCCATTTAAAAGTGCCGACGCTATTACGTCCAAACACGCGTTCAATCAAACTCACATACTGCAAATGAGTGCGCAGAAAATCGCTCTAATTACAACAACACACACACACACACACACACACATCTGATTTGACCCTGAAAAACTCATCTACAGACTTCAGACGGAGGAAAAACTGATGAAGGGAAGGAGGAAGTAACGCAGAGGGAAGGAGAGGAGGTAGTCTGCATGTTTCTCTCCTGTTTTTATGGCGACAGTTAAAGTGCAGCCCAGACTCGATGCATAAATCAAGACTTTATGGATTCATTCGGCGGCCCGAGGAGCGGCGGACGAGACGGAGGAAGAGGAGAATAAATAGAATCTCTTGCCGGTAATGAGAGAGGGGAGAGAAAATGAAGGCTGAGGCCAATGAAGTCTGATGGAGAGAGAAAAACATGAAGGTGGAGGAGAGAAAACAGAGGACAGTTATTCAGGATCCATCTTTAAAAAAAATAAACGCTGATGATTATCAACGTTGATGGAGCTGCTGAGAGAAGACATCACTCAGTGTTTGAGTCAGCTGTACACGTACGTGGACCGACCTTGTGGGGACGCCGACCTGTTTCTGTACCGACATTTCAGGACTCGCCTCCCGTCTGGGGACAAAGTGTGAAACTACGTCACATATGTTGGAAAATAAACTGCTGAAACAGCTGAGAGGCAGACAGAAAGTGTGTGTGAGAGAGTCAAGAGTCAGGTCAGGAGTTCACACACACACACACACACACACACACACACACACACACACACACACGGATGATGTTCATGTGATGCCATGTGCTGAATGTTAATGTTGAGCTCTGCAGGAAAACAAGCTCAGCAAAAAAAATCCTGCAAAACAATAAGTCTGGTTTTATTTTATATTTTTGTTATTGTCAACAAATCTCATGCTTTCTCACCTCCTCACTTCCTGCCTGCGGCTCCAACCGACGATGTAAAAATACCTCAAAATATAGTTTCAGTTTTTAAAAAAGGAAGACACGGTTCATTGGTCGGGGGACTATTTTCAGCGGTGGATTCATCCAGGTTTGGTGCTCCGCTGAGTTCATGGTGAACGTGTTTGTTCACAGTAACGAAGGAACAACTTTTAAATGGAGCTCTATGAAACCACAGAAGAAGATAAATCAGGTTTTAATGCACAAACGTGTTAGAAGATTCAGTCACTGCAGAAGTGCCAAAAACTGCAGTTCCTCAAACGGCCACTTGAGGCCAGCTACAGAACACTGGCCTTTAAAATGTGCGTCATTATTTATCCTCTGAGATGTTAAAATGTCAAAGTGAGCAAAGGTTGGGATGGTTTTCTCGTAACGTGACCTGATGTGTTCGAGATCTGGAACAAATATTTTGGATGTTGCTGTGTGCGGTGTTTGAAATCAGGACAGAGAAGCCCTGCAGGTGTTAAATTATGGGTCACCCTAAAATCTAAAATCATATTTTATTGAATGGATTTTCTCCACTGACGCACACAAACTGAGAAAAACTGAAAGTCTGACGTCTCCCACCTTCGCCTCCCCGTCCGTCTGCACCGCCTTGGAACAGGAAGTCCTCCTCTCCAGGGGGGCGGGGCTCTGGACTCCGAGCCACGCCCTCACACGCCCGCCGTCAAAGCTGACTGGCTCGCTGTCTTTTCTGTCAGGAGTCGAGGTCGTCCACTGGGTAGTCCGTCCCACCTTCGTCTCTGCTGGTGAGAAGACAGCGGGCTGGGCGTAGTCAAACCATCCCGACAATCTCTGCACAGGAAACAGATTTACATCACACGGTCATCCACCTGGAAGTGTTTCTGTGTTTCACAGCTTCATCTTACTACACACTGAAAATTCTAACACCATCATCGTGTTTCCAAAACTTGCAGTGTTCACTTTCATATGTGAGTTCATGCCACTTATGCAGTAATGCTTGTGAACACACGAGTCCTCGATGCAGACAGAGATGTGGATACAGTGTTGGAGGCTGCACAGTGCTGCATGAAGCCACAAAAGTTTGCTTTCCAGGCCTGGATCTTCTGCACCGTGTGGCCCATACAGTAAACGCATTACAAACTTCTGCCAGCCGAGCTGATAACTTCCAGTTCATCCCTCCACTGACTTCAAATGGGGATAAAATAACTGAATCATGAGACTTTCAAAATGTTTTTAAATCATTTCACTGGAAAAAAAAAAAAAATTGTATCTAACGGTAAAAGGTCTTTTCAGGTCAGCGTGCATCACATGACAGACGGCGTTACTGTCATTACACGCCGTCTTCCTGAAGCTTGATCCAGTCTGATGAAGCGTAGACAAATATACAATGCTCTCTTTTACACTTGCAGACAAACATTTATTATTTATCGACATTTATCTGCCAGACGACGTTTAAACAGAGAAGTTTGAAGTTTGAGTTATTTGGTGTGCAGATTGATTTAAAAGCACCGACTGCCTGAAAGGAGAGAAGTGTGTGTGCAGACTTTATGCAGAGGACAGAGCGACACAGAAGTGCACATAGTGTGTAGTTAATGAGCTAAACGGGCTCTGTGCTGTTTGAATTAATGACAGTGACAGAGCTGAACACGGTGCTGATGTGGGGCTGCACAAAAACAGGCAACAGGAGCTGCATCAGGATTCAGGCGGCGTACGAGCACCCGGAGACGAGGTCACGCCGCCGCAGATTTAATGAAGTACAACTACATCGAGTCCTCCGGGCAGACCGAGCCGAGCCGAGCCGAGCCGAGCCTGCAGGGAAGGCGTGCTGACAGCACACCTTCACCAGCCCGATAACAAACAAGAGGAAACGCGCACACACACACACACACACACACACACACACACACACACACACACACACTCTGATGTCTTTGTCGGATGCTGCAGCTGTGATCGGATGCTCATCTTCACGTGTCTCCTGTTGAGTTCACCGACAGTGCAGACACACACACGCACACACACACACACACACACACACACAGAGGACACTGGAATCACTTCACGCCCGTCCTCGTCTTTAACGCTCCCGTTTCTCCACTCCAGTGCCCCGCCAAAATAAAGCTAAAAAAAGAAACTCGACAACACGTACAGGTGCCACATCCTGCTGCAGGTGTCATCAATAAATCAGCAGAAGAAGAGGTGAACTGTTGTAACCGCCTCATAAAGCCGACACACACACACACACGGTGATGGAGGACATTTTTAGATAGCTGGTGTATCGGAACACACACTGTGTGTGTGTGTGTGTGTGTGTGTGTGTGTGTGTGAGATAAAGACCAACAGAAAAAGCCTCCGGGCCGTGAAGCATCTGGGTCAGAACTGAACATCAGAACAGAGACAGGACGAGGAAATCAGAAGGAAACGTTCAGCAGATTCATTCAGGTCTGTGCTGGAGTCAAACTAAAGTCCTCGTACACGTGGTGTGTGATGATGATGATGATGATGATGATGATGATGATGATGATGATGATGTGATATGTTATTATGACATTATGAAGGAGGAAATCGTCCATCGTCTGATCAGTGACGTCCTTTTTATTTCATTTCAGTTTGTTGTCGATGAATTCATGTCATGTGACCAGAACTCACCTGATCTGCTTCCTGGTTGTCACTACTGATGTCAGACTGAGAGCCGAGCGAGCTCAGGTAGCTCCGCCTCTTCAGACCGTCCCTGTGACACAGACCTACACACACACACACACACACACACACACACACACACACACACACTCATGGTGTACAAAGTTTGCTGCCAGCTGTTGCCGCAGATAAAAAAAAACATCCAGCGAGTGGAGACAAACCGACGGCAGATCAGAGCCGGGCGGTGTTAGCGTGGTGTTAGCGCGGTGTTAGCGCTGCAGCCGTCATTCTGACACCTCCTACCTGTGCTGGCACTGAAATACGACGAGTCGGCGTCGTCGCGGGAAACTGAACGCCCGATATCGACTGAGGGGTCCCACTCCAGCCCCAGGTGCTCATGGGTAGGCGAGGACGGAGAGGGAGGAGGAGGGGGGAGGTGAACAGGTGAGGGCGGGTCTGAAGGTGAGGAAAGGTGGATGATGTCACACGTTTACGGTTAATCTAATATCTGTGATTAAAAGTTTAACGTGTTGGTTTACCGTTAGCGTGGTCGGACGCTGCAGGGAGGTCCAGGTTGGCTTTATCAAGCGCTCCTTCTTCCTCTAACAGACTCTCTGACGGGCAGCCGGAGTCTGTGGCCTGAGACAAGATCCAGTCATCCTCAAACACCTGAGGAGGACGAACACGTGACCACGGGGGCAAACCAGCGTGTAAGTCAGTGTGTGTTGTTGTAGTTAATGTGTGTGTGTACCAGTCTCATGCTCAGCAGGCGGGTGTGTGTCCGTGCGATGTTGTTGTAGACGAGGCTGCAGTGCCGCAGCAGCTCCAGCAGGCGGCTCTCCACGTGCTGGGCGTCGCTCGGTTGGCTGCGTTGGATCAACTCCTCGCCGCGACGCAACAGTGCGTTCACACGGCCCGAGTTCACACACACACACTGCTGGAAAGACTGCACACACACATATAAATGTAAACACACACAGGAAGCAGGAAGCAGCTTCATCCTGTAACACTCACCTGGAGACGTCTCAGCTTTTCGCAGGTGTTTCCTGTCAGGTGATCCACCTCAGTCAGACGGACGTCCAGGTCAGCCAACCAGAGAGCGAGCTCCTCCCTCTCTGCCTCAAACCCCTCCCACTCTGAGACAAACAGCTGAGAGACAAAGGTGTGTCGGATTTAGTGCCATCTAGTGGTGTAGTTGCTGCATTGCCCCCTCGCCTCGCTCTAGTTTCCTCATCAGGAGGAACTCTGACCTTCAGCCGTCCGGTGATGGTTTCCAGTTTGGCGTTCACGTCATCCCATCGCTGCCCGCACTCCCTCGCCGACGCCAGCAGCCGAGCCTTCATGGCGCCCTGAAACAGCCGAGTCAGCATTCGGTTCCTCCGGGTCAGACTGTCCAACTGGACGAGGCGAGATCCGGCCTCGCACCGCAACCTCTGAACGAACGAATACAGACGAACCAACAACGTTCAGTCCAGACTACATGAAGTCACTCAGGCTGCTTCAGAGGACTTCATTACCCATAAGTCCTTTCAAAGACAATGAGGCACTTTATGTATGTCAGTCAGAGTGTTTGCCGTCCATTTAATAACCCAGCTGAGAGAATAAAGTTAGAGTTCAAGGCAGCCACCGAACAAACCCTAAATACCGGGTTACCAAAAAATACCCTGCGGGTTTGGACCTATTTCTGCTGCTTTAGTGATCCCTCGAGCAGTCGGGTTTCAGTGCCTTGTTCAAGGGCTCCTCGGCAGTGCCCACCAGGAGGTGACACACTGACTCCAACTGCTGGCTGATGTTTCCTGACGGTGGGGGCTCCTCGAATCCAATTCAAGACTTTGGTTCTCGGCAAATGCGGTCAAACTAAACGACTCACTACGAGGGCCTGGATGATACCAAGATGGCTGGAAGCTCTTATTTTCAGTCACATCAGATAAATAAATGTAACGTTGTCCTGAGTGATGAATTTCTGCATCACGGAGCGACTTTCTTGTTATTAAAACGTTTCTGGCAGAGCGTGAAGCTTCGTTTCAGATCTGGATCGTTTGTCTCACCAAATAAAGATTTTGTGCTTGTTCCCGTGTTGCAACTTTAATTTGGACAAACGAGTCGAATCTGCAGCTTCAGAGGCGACAGACGCTCGGCTGCTCAGATTTTGTGATTTAAGGCGGTAAGACGACATAAATACTTACGGCCTGTTCAGCTTTACGGCTGCTGCTGAGTGATATTTACGCTCTACCTGGATCAGGTCTTTAACCCGCACCTGAACTTCAGCCTGGCTTTGATCTAAGCCCGTTTTTTCACGTGCAGATTTTACAGCCACACACGTAAAACACATTCTGACCATGATATAAAGACAGAGCAGATTTAATGATGTCAGATAAATCAGGGTGAGCGGTAAAATCAGCCGGTGTGTGTTTCATTTCTCCACACCTCAAACTTCCTCTGCTCTTCCTTGGCGGCGGCGTAGGTAACATGGGCGGGGTTAGAGGAGCTGACAGCCTGCTCAGCCAATCGCAGCCAGGTATCCAGGTGGGTGTGTTCTTTCATAAACTCGTGCCAGAGGACCCACCTCCGCTCCAACCTGGAAACAGACAACAGACGCTAACATGGAGGTTTATCAGTCAAACTGGACTGTACTGGTGCTGCTCACTGGGAACTCTCAGACCAGCAGTCAGCTGATGGGCTGCTATAGCTACCAAGACAACTTCCTCCCTGTCTTACATCCATGGGGGACACTCACTGTCCACATCCCTGCAGGTCTCCATCGTGGCTCCAGCCGCCGTCCACTTCGTCCTCGTCCAGCTGCGTCGGAGACGAAGTGGAAAGAAAAAGATCCAGAGACAGCTCCATGTCCGTCACTTCCTCTCCAGGTGTGACATCACTTCCTCCAGAGGAGGAGACGGTATCACCATGGTGATCTGAAGGGGGCGGCTCAGGTGGGAATCCAGGCATCCTGACATCACGTGACCTTCACCTGCTGAGGAAGGTGGAGAACATGATTTAGATGTTTTCAGAAATAAACCAGGACGTAGTCTCTGTGACGTCCCCACAGACTGTCTAAAACCTGGACGTAGTCTCCGTGACATCCCCGCAGACTGTCTAAAACCTGGATGTAGTCTCTGTGACATCCCCACAGACTGTCTAAAACCTGGACGTAGTCTCTGTGACGTCCCCACAGCCTGTCTAAAACTGGACGTAGTCTCTGTGACGTCCCCGCAGACTGTCTAAAACCTGGATGTAGTCCCTGTGATGTCCCTGCAGACTGTCTAAAACCTGGATGTAGTCTCTGTGACGTCCCTGCAGACTGTCTAAAACCTCGATGTAGTCCCTGTGACGTCCCCACAGACTGTCTAAAACCTGGACGTAGTCTCTGTGACGCTCAGGTGCCTCTGTCAGTTTGAGACCTCGGCAGTCTGATGTGAGGTAAAATCAAACTCTCTCTGCTCAGCAGCGACTGTATCCTGCAGTGATTTCACAGCTCAGTGAAGCTCAAAGTCCGAGTTTAATGAACTCCGAACGTCACGTCTTCGCCGACAGATGCTCTGTTCAGTTCTGATTATTGATCGTTCCAGGATGTGCGATATAAAATCATACTGTCGTTAATGTGAGAGCAAACACCACCTTTCCTTACCTACATCCTTCCCTTCACCTCACTCTTTTTCTTCCTTTCTCAGATCAAAAAGCACTCAACAGTCTGTGTGTGTGTGTGTGTGTGTGTGTCCGCCTGAGATCTTCCAGCCTCCCAGACTCATAAATCAAGCGCTTCCTCTCGCCTCACAGGAGGCTGATCAGGCCAAGGCCTCATCCTCCAAACTCCCACCTGGGGACTGTATATAAGTGTGTGTGTGTGTGTGTGTGTGTGTGTGTGTGTGTGTGGCATATTAGCAGAGTTATGAGGCCAAGGCTTTCAGCCCTGCACCACAGAGAGGCCACATAGATCGTACTCACTGTCTGCCTGCATCAGTGTGTGTGTGAGGCTCTTCAGCCTGCATCATGTCAACTGAACATTAACTTTTTACTGCTGCTAACTGAATCTGCCATTAGCAGGCAACAGAACCGGGCTCAGCAGCCGGACCGGACCGGGTTGGAGCACAGCCTCTGAGTCCAACAGGTTCTGTTCAGGTCCGGGTTTGAGGATACGAGGAACAACAGACGTAAACAAAGACACAGACAGGTTCAGCTCCAGACCAGATGAAGACGTTTACCGCCTCAGTCTCGATAGACCAAACATTAATGTGAACATCTGTTCAACATGTGGACACACACACAGACACACACACACACACACACTCTGCTGTTTCCCCTGATGAACTGAGTGTGTGAATGGAGCTTCATTATGTAGATTTAAAGAGAGAGAGCGAGGGAGCATCTTTATCTGTTGATGAGTCACCGGCTGCCTGCAGCTCAGGGCTGAACACACTGTACTGTACACACTCACACACACTCACACACACACCTTATTTTTCATTCATTTCATCCAACTTCTGCTCTGTACTCCTCATCACAGAGGACTCTCAGGACTCTTTATGCTAAGCTACGCTAACTGGCTGCAGATATGAGGATGGTGTTCACCTGAACGTCGACCTCACACCTAGAAAGAATTCATACAGATCAGACGGTGCTCGATGGAGACCCCTCGGCAGGCTGCTGTGTTCTGTTAGAGTACTGCTCACTGCTGGTCTGGAGGTTGCGTTCGGTCGTGGTCCCTGGAGGGTAGACCTCAGCTCGTAGCTGCAGAGCATAGCGGTGTGAGTGTGACAAACACTCACTATTAGCTGCTGTAAACGCTAATCAACATCTGCAGCACGCCCCTCATCTATCTGATGGAAGCGTGGCGTCTCGCCAGCATAACTCACACGTGAAATGATCATCGTTCACCATTCGGTGACACCAGGCTGGAAGCTCTGCGTCCACCACCTGCTGTCACCTGAACCAAACGTTCAGCTCGCTCTGCTCTGCTCTGGGTTTGATCCAGTCAGGTGATCCTGATAAGAACAGCGAGAGACGTTACACTGTTGGGACTCCACCGGCTGTTCGTCCCACCAGGCGTCAAAGTCACGGAGGTCGACGGCTGATCTGACGTGAGGCGCGCACACACAGGAAGCTGTCGGGTAAGTCATATTGGATGATGAAGCGTCGATCATCACGGCCAATCAGAGCTCGCTGCCAACTCGTTTGTCCAATGAGGTCAGACTGCCTGGCTCGGCTGGTGACATCATGAGTGACGACATCAGTCATGTCAGGTATCACAGTCGCTGAGTCGCTGTCCGTCTGTCTGATGGAGTGTTTGGATAAAGGCTTACTGAAAGACTGACTGACAGAGTGTGTGTGTGTGTGTGTGTGTGTGAGTCTCTCCATAAAAACGACAAAACAAATGACAAACGGTTGAAGGTGTGAAATATCTGAGAGGACTGTGAAATGGTTGTAATTCAGAGTTAACAGTTTCTGTAACAGGAGTCTGTTTGTGTTCTTGAACGTCCTTTAAGACTCGATGAGGTTCTCTAATATTAAATCTGATACAGTTTAATTCAGCTTTGTTTGTTTCCATCCAAAGATGTTCTGTAATATAACTCTGACATCAGATCATCACTTTCCTTCCTTTATCCAGGGTCAAGTTGTGGCACTCTGGAAGTACGGTCGAATAGGCAGAAAAGTCAGCTCCTAACTCCTTTCCTAACCACTTTTCCTTGACCTCAATGGAAAATGTCACGAGGTCATAAGGAAAGGTGTGAAGGAGAGGTGATAAGGAGTTAGGAGAAGACGACTGCTCTGACACTAGACTGCGTCATGAAGTGACGGTGAATGTTGTTGACGTGATCTGTGGTAAAACTACAAAGTCCAGAAGACAGACTACAAAACGCTCATCTGAGATACTTCCTGGATACTCCCCGTGTGCTCTGCCCTGGGTTCTCCTCCCTGTTGGACAGTTGGCCCAGTACACCTCAAAAGGAAGACACCCAGGAGGATCTCAATCAGATGCCTGAACCACTTCAGCTAACTCCTTTCAGCTCTGAGTCCGGCCACCCGGCAGAGGAAGCTCATTTTGGTCGCTTCTTCTGGTACCCAGAGCTCATGACCCTCGGCGAGTGTTGGAGCGTGGAAGGTGGGTACTGTAAACACTGATCACTGTCCACGAAGCCCGTCCCTGTGTGACCGCTTTCACAGGAAACAAACTGATGAAGTAAACAGAACTTTGCTTCCTGGTTCACGGGGACTCGAGCAGATGTTTGTATTGGATGACAACATTTCTCTACATTACATAATGTTTTACGTCTCCGTCGCTGTTCAGCCTGCAGGAAACCAGAAGCAGCCTGACAGAGCAGCATGAGGAGTGAGAGGAGGCGGCTCATCGTCACTATTAAGACTCATCCCTGCTGAGATGATGAGGATATCACCTCCTCTGCTGTACACTGTGGTGCAGCGGGAAAAGAAATGAATTCATGTTATTAAGATTAAGAAAATGGCTTTTCTTAGACCTGCTGGAGGAGAAGGTGAAGACTCTGAAGACTCAGCGCAGACTTAAATAAGATTTAAATAATATCTGTACCCTGAGACTGAAACCTGAGACTAGCAGTTAAATGACAGAAGGACGAAGGCCAGCTTGGTTTATGTGCAGCTTTATTAGCATGGTGGTCAGAGGTGGATTTATGCTATGACTGTAGGTGTGCAGTATAACCTGGATGATATTCAGCTGTGGAGGTGAAAGGAGGCAGAGCTATCACAGCGTAACCAAATTCCCACAGAGCCTGAGAGCAGAGGACGGAGATTATCGAGCCTTTCTTTAGTTTCTGTCATATAATGTTACAATGTCGAACGCCAACATGTCAAATAACGAGGTACACGTATGTAACATCTCAGGTTACAGCTCAAGGCTAACGACGTACGGGGATGCACCCACGATCCCGTTCAGGCTAGTTATCCGACCGCTCCGCTCAGGACTCTGGTTTAAGCTACTTTAGCAGCTCGGAGATAACTGGAACCTTAAACGCCAACGCTCCCATGGTGCTTTGAGCTCATAGGAGGGCTAAGTTTGCTTCACAGCTAACTAACTAGCTAACAGCAGCTATAGTTAGCAGATAAAGTAGCTAGCTGCTAAAAGACTGGGAGCTTCAGGTATCAGTGGTCGTGTACTAGAGATGTAACGTTAAACACCAACACTCCCTCGGTGCGCTGAGCACCCAGTCAAGGCAGAGTCAGCTAATAGTTAGCTGCATTGCTAACTGCCTAACAGCAGCTATAAGCGACTAAAAGCTGTTGTAAGTGCTGCTAATGGACTGAAAGCTGAAAGCTCAAGGCCCCAGTGCTGCTAACCGTCAGAGCTCCTGTACTAAAGATCTGAAACAGCAGCGTTCCCCCCGTGACTCTAGTTACGTCAGCTAGTACGACGGCTAAGTTAGCTGCACTGGTAACTAGCTAACAGCAGCTACAGATAGCAGCTAACAGAATGAAAGCTTAAGGTAGCAGCGCTCCTGGTGGTTAAACACCAACACTACCTCAGTGACCTGAGCTCACAGTCCACACAGAGGCAGCTAATAGGACGACTAAGTTAGCTGCACAGCTAACGTGAAGCAGAGCAGCTGTAAAATATTTTCCTCCAATCAGATTTCACCAAAAATCAGAGTAAAGTTAGAAAGTTGCAGATTTTTGGACAGTAATCAGCGAGGTCCGGTTCCCAGAAACACTCCAACAGTTACAGTACTGTTGTTCCAACCTGATTGTCGTCTCATTTGTGGTCTGACAAACTGTAAATTCATCACAGTCACTGCCCCATGTCGCTATTGTCCAAGCTAAGTGAAGCTGTCATCCAATCAAGCACAACGGTGAATACCAAAGCGTGCTCACGAACACCGGACACAATCAGAGGGAAGAGGCCAAAAAGCTGTTGATGATTTCTACGTAACGTTTCAGGAATCCGTGAACTGTCAGTCAAGGTGACATTTTAATCCGGAGTGGCCTTCATGTTCAGGATCTCCGACCCAGCAGGCATCAGACTTGTATGTGCACAGAGAAGAGTGTAGGTCAGTGAGTGCACTTTGTGGAAATGCTGGAACGAAGCGCTGAAATGCATCACTCCCTGAAGCTTCGGCGGCGAGCAAAAAAGAGATGAATGGCTCCTATTAGAGCGCGAGGGAATGTGATATTCAGCCGAGGAGGTGATGAAGGTGAGAGGAAGTTAAGACTATTAGAACCAAGACTGATTAAAATAACGTCTGTGTCCTGAGACAAAGTTAATCATCCCTCCTGCTGCTCAGCTCTGAACACACACACACACACACACACACACACACACACACACACACCTGAAAACCTGAAATCTGAGCGTCTCGTGGTCCGCCTGACTGTGCTCAGCATCATTCCTGTTGTATGACAGTTCATCATCTTGTCTGGGACATGATAAAACCAAACTGCCCTGAAACCAACCAACTGTCCTGATGGAGAGAGCTTTAGCCTAACCATTTGCTAAAGTGGTTGCTAACTAACTGCTGCTAACTAAATGTGATATTAGCAGGCGACAGAACCGGGGTCAGCAGCCAGACCGGGCCAGAGTCCAACAGGGAATAACGTTACAGTACCGAGGTGATTTACAGACTTTATGATGGAAACATTAATAAGTAGTGAAGCGCTGGTTCAGAGGTTCTGTTGCTGTGTTCACTGTTAGACTGGACACTGCTGGTTCAGAGGTTCTGTTACTGTGTTCACTGTTAGACTGGACACTGCTGGTTCAGAGGTTCTGTTACTGTGTTCACTGTTAGACTGGACACTGCTGGTTCAGAGGTTCTGTTACTGTGTTCACTGTTAGGCTGGACACTGCTGGTTCAGAGGTTCTGTTCGGTTATTCAGGGATCTTCAACCATGTTAATAAAAAAGTAAAATTAAGTAAACATAAAGGTTGTTATAGGTCAGGCTTAAAATTTGAAACAGGTGTGGGTCTGTTCTGTTACGGCTTTTTAACACAACAGAGGAGTGTGTGCAGCGTACCATCAGAAAACAAAGGTTTGTTTGAATCAGTTCATCCTGACAGTTGCACACGTACAAGTATCAACTTAATATTTCTCCCTAACCTCACCTCCTCTATCTTTGTCCCCTTCCCCATCTCCTCCTCCTCTCGGCCCCCAGAGTGAGTCTATTGTCTCATCTGGACAAAAGGAGGTTGGCAGGAAACAAACAGCCTTTCTGTCCTCCTCCACCTCCTCCTCCTCCTCAGAGAGGGAGAGGTGAAAGATACCCGATCTCAACTATCTAATTACGTGGAGAAGTTGGGTGGAAACGGAGGAAATGGAAAAGGAGACGATGAGAATATCTGGAGGGTGGATGGTTTGCAGATCATCCCTAAAATAACTGACAGAAAGAAAATGGAGTCACAGAGCCACGGGGGGGAGAGACACAATACATAAGATATGGATCATAGCAGTTAGTGACATTCGAGATTTTTCTGGTTGTCATCAAATCCCATGAAAAGACCAAAACCAACAACATGTTAGCTCATCTCAGCTCCAAGCCCATTGGTTCCTACTGAAGACAGGAAATAGAGCATTTGTTTGGGACTATTTTCAACGGTGGATTAATCCACGTTTGGTCAAGCAGGGTGTTAGTTAGCACTATGAACTAGTGTCAGAGTCCAGTGACCGAATAGAACCTCTGAACCAGCAGTGTCCAGTCTAACAGTGAACACAGTAACAGAACCTCTGAACCAGCAGTGTCCAGTCTAACAGTGAACACAGCAGCCTATCGAGGTGGTTTTCTTGCCGGGTTTGGCTCCTGGCATCCCGGGCTGAGTCAGTTCAGTTAGCTACACGGCTGACTGAGCTAACCACAGTTAGCGCTTCACTACTTAGCAATCTTTGCATCAAGTAATGGTAGCTAATGTTAGCAGCGAGCTGAAACTAATGTAATTAAGTTCACAACATTAACTAAAGTTAGCTTTACATCCAAGCCAACTAAGATAGCTAATGTTAGCTGTCAGCTACATTTGCTAAATCTACAACATTAGCTAGCTATATTATCAGTTAGCCATGTTAGCCTTTTCCCAAACTTGCAACTCCCAAACATTAACTTATGTTAGCGGTTAGCTACATTAGCACTAGCTCCAAACCAACTGAATCCTCAGTGTTGGCTGTTAGAATTGTATTAGCTTTAGCTCTGCTGCTACTGATCAATGTTTCCATCATAAAGTCTGTAAATCAGCTCGGTAGCGTGACATTATTCCCTGTTGGTCTCAGGTCCGGCTGCTGAGCCCGGTTCTGTTGTCTGCTAACGGCAGATTCAGTTAACAGCAGTTAGTTAGCAGTTAGCTACTTCAGCAGGTGGTTAGGCTAAAGCTATCTGAAGAGGAGAGTTCATGGAGGCTTTAATCTGAACATTTTGAAAAGGTCACAGTGAATACAAACACACTTTGTGCTGTTGCTTCCTTGTTTGTGAGAATTTCCTCTCAGTCTCTGTATCATCAGTCGGATTCGCCTGAACGTCACATGAAACATGAAGAAGGAAAGTTTTGTCCCTGGACGGTGGCACACATGTTAAAGTGTAAGAGGAGGAGGTTAATACTGTCTGGACGCGGATAAGAGAAACTATTTTACATTAACAGTAACGTGAGCCACAGTTTGAGTCCAACACAAATCCTTCTTTCTGTGTGTGAAACAGTAGAAAGCTGTTTGAGAGAAACTTGAGCCCGCTTCCTCGTCCAGATAATAAACACAGAGAGCGCTTCAGGACACTTCATGCCTTTAATGTAGATTTATGTCTGTTTAACACGGTCAGTGAGGAAACAGAACTGGATGTACACGCTCCACGTACTGCACAGTACTGTACTGGTGTGTCTGCAGGTGTAGGAACCTTTGGGTTCATGTTAAAGTCCAACCGGACCTCCAGGTTCTGTTAGCTCAGTCTCTGTTACAGTCACTACAGTGGGCGCTGACTCGTGGCTACATGCTGTGTGACGCCGCTCAGTGTAGCAAGAGTACAGCTGCTGGTAGACAGAGCTAACTGAGCTAACTGAGCTAGCCAAAGTAACCAAACTAACTGAGCTAATAGAGCTAACTGAGCTAAATTAACTAATAGAAATAAGAGAGCTAACAGAGATAACTGAGCTAGCCGGACCACTATTTGTGCTAACTGAGCAAACAGCTAACAGGGCTAACTCAACTAACAGAACAAACAGATCTGCGCTAACTGAGCTAAATGAGCTAATTGAGAGACTTGGTGAGACATTTAAAGACATGGCAGCTGTCCTCGGCTGCTGTTGACTGAAAATGCTGACTGCTGATTGGCTGCAGCTCGTCCTCCATCACTGAGTGATGAACTAATTCAGCCTGATTATCTCACTTCTCCATTCTCGTCTCCAACACCCAATTAAAATGGCGCCACATGCGTCGTTTTCTTTGCAGATTTTCCCTCCGAATCACGACGTTAACGCACAGCGGCGAAGAGGCCGCCAGAGGCCAATTGTCTCATTTGTTTGCAGTTATTACGGTCCATCCTTAAAAATTAATGAGGCGATGATGTGTTGATTTTCAAAAACACCTTTAATGGAGCACGTAGACCGACTGTGCGGGGAATAAACAGTCTTCATCACTTTATAAATCACAGTAATTATATTTGCCCTGGGGATGTGCTACAGGCCGATGAGTTGTTAACTTGCAGAATTTATTTGACATTTGAACCCAGCCGTTTCACGGTAAAGACTCTCTGAGGTGTTGTGACCTTAAAATACCAATCACAGACTTTCTGCTTGACTTTGGGAAACATTTTAACATCATTTTAACATTCAGCATTAAAACAGCGCGTGTGATTTCTAAAAAACATCAGACAGATTAGAATTCAGAGCTCAGATTATGTCAAACTGGGTTTCAGGCTGAACGGCACTTTGAAATTTCTGAAGGTGTCAGCGGAGCCTCTTTACTCAACAGATCTTAATCTCGTGACCCAAATACACTGACGCTTCTCCGGAGATTTGAATGTTAAACTAACTAAGCTGGAAGTGGCATCACGAGGCGGCAGAGAGCGGCGAATTATACGGACTGAAAGGAGGAAGTGTTTGAGTTTGGGATAAGCGGAGAGGATCGGAGGACGCCGACTTAAAGCCTGAAGACCGGCGGAGTGGTGATGACATATTTCAGACTCTGATGAGGAGATTCAGGCTGAAGCAGGAAATGATGTTTGTCTTTAACTACAACAGCAACTTTTGTTTCTATCTTTCCATTCAACTGATCATAAGGCTCAAAGGCTGCTGTAGCTGCTGTTAGCTCAGCTTGTTAGCTCATATATCTGACATGTTTTGACTCTGGACTCCATTTCAAGCTAACATTAGCTCATGTTGCACACTGTCTGTTAGCAAAGGAGATTTGGGTGGGCAGCAAAGTAACCGGGCTCAGCAGCCTTTATGGACATAATGGCAGAGGAGAAGAGAGCGAAGAGGACGCTGAGCTTGGTGAAATAAAAGGCTGAAAGACAGACGCCGAGCTGGGCTGACTGCTGTTGGACTAGTCAGTAATATTAGCTGCTGCTGTGTCTGCTGCTGGTGACCTGGTTGATGTTTGGCTGTTAGCAAAGTTGTCGACTCGCTAGTTTCTGATCAGAAGTAATGTAATCAGAGTAAATACTCGAGTACAGCTGAACATATTCACCACAGAGGGATTACACTCTGAAACTCCTTTAAGTGTGTCACAAATACCTGAAACTGATACGAGGTTACTCACTAATGTTTTTCCACTGCACGGTACAAGGTGCTGTTTACCTTGATGACATGTTGGAGGTAAAATACCACGAAGAATACCTAAAAATACCTGTAAACACTGAGAACACGACGTGACAGGAGATGACAGAAGTCCAGTCGACCCTCCACACGGTCCTGTCGGTCTCCAGTTCTGCTTGGCTCGAGCTGGATCTGTTTGGCCTCATTTTTAAACCAGGATAGCCACGTTTCACCTGAACAGCTGATGAGCTCTGTGTAGATAACAGCAGCCCGCTAACAAAAACCAGGTTAGCCCAGTTTGACCCCGTTAACAGTAGAAACCAGGCCTGGCCCAGGTAAGAGGAACAGGATAGCCCTGTTTACTGACTTCTATTCAACCTTGTCGGACTGTACACTCAGAGTAGACGCCTCTCTATTTGACCCTGCAGGGAGAGGTAAGTTAGTACAGTTTAGCCCTCTTTGGCCCCTCCAGCCCGTTCTGCCATGTTCACGCCGACATTAAGAGGCAGAATGCAATGACCAAATTTAAAACCCAAAATATAAAACACTGACAACTTAGCACAGTCAGATTATCCAAAAACTAAGTCACAGATTGAAGTCTTGGCCTTTATCATTTACCCAGATAACTGCTGGCTACACCACGAGCACCAAAACACTGGCTGTTGCCCCGAGAAGCAAACATGGCAGTAAACCCGCCAAAGGAACTCAGCCTGGCCCTGCTCAGCCTCCTTTGGCCCTCTTTGGCGCTGCGGTGGAAACAGGTTAACAGCAGCCATAAAGCTGAAAGAAGCAGGCTGTTTAGTGGTGTAATAACATTATGTGTTGTTATGGCCGTCAGAGGGGACATTAGCCTGCAGATGTTAGCTAGCAAAGAGTCAGTGTGGACTGCCACCATGAGGGGAGGGTGGAGGGTGGAGGGAGGGTGGAGGGTGGGTGGAGGGAGGGGTGAGAGCCTCGGGGCATAATGAAGGTAATCTGAGTCATAATGAAGCTCAGCAGCCTCAGCAACACTAATAAAAACACACAAACGCCTCTCTTTAACTCAGCTCCTTCATCTCTGCGTCCTCCATCGAGTCACCGTTTATCAAGCCGATTAGTCTCAGAGCTCGTTAATACAGCGGCTGTCAAAGGGTTCATTGATTGGTGCATCAACTCACCGGTTCAACAGCAGGTTTTATAGATGTTTCTCACCAAAACTAAAGACTCAGAGATCCTGAAGTGTGTGAAAGGTGTCAGATTATAGTATGAACTGCAGCAGAAGCAATTAGACACGCTGACGTAAACCTTCAAACCTTCACAACAAAGAAAATATGACTGCTGTCACGTTTTCAGTGATCGATATCGTACTTTCAGGTGGGAACGGGGTCAAACTGCTCTCCTCTCAGGTAACAGTCGACATCCAGCACAGCTCAGATCGCTGTAGTGAAACTGTAGCCACAGTTATATGATACATGACAGTGTAACCCTCCACCCAGAGTCCATACGGGACGTGACCTGTGCACAAAACACAGTGGGGTCTCTGGATCAGATGAAGCCAGAGCCACGAGAGCCGGACCGACCTGAAAGACCCCCCCTGAGTAAAGACCAACCAGTCCACCTGCACAGAGTCCTAACCTGCCTCGAATCCAAAATATCAAGTTTATTATGGGGCAAAAAATGAACTGGCTCACAGCCAACTGGTGACAGGTGTAACAATACCAGACTTTGATACAGTAGCACTAGTAGTAGCTCAGTCTGTTGGGACTTGGCAGTGGGTGTTTCGAGTCCACATGGACCACTAACTGCTCCCAGTGCCCATCGCTGCACATCTGCATGTGTGTAAACCTTTGTGGTTGTATCTGAAGTCTAACCTGCTCACTGCTGGTTACTCCTTACTCACTCCCTGACGTGTCCCGTGTTTACCTGGAGGTTATAGTAACTAGACACACACAGGAAACGCACTGCTACCAGAGGAAAAGTACGGATTGGGTTTGAACATTGTTGAAACTTTGAGGTAATGCAAGAACACAATTAAACAAAATATAACACAGATCTACTGTTTATCGCCCAGCTCCAGTTCTAGCATGACATCAGCTCCACTCCTCGTTAGCATACACCTGTAAACCTTCTGGTGTAAAACACCTGTGGTACAAACTCTAACAGTCCGGGCAGCTCGGGCAGAGAGTCGAGGCAGAGCAGACAGAGACGCAGCCCGGGGCAGACAGGAAATGATGCGTTTAATTGTTTCTTCGGTTCAGGCGTGGCAGAGGATCAAAACATGTCTGAGTGTTGATCTGCTGTCGCTGGGTGGAGGGACTGTTTCACCACCGCGACACATTCCTGCACCAGCGGCTGGTTTCAATGTTTTTAAATGCCAGAGTGACGGAGGCAGCGTGGGAGTGTCTGTGTTTGTCCGTGTGGAGATCTGAGGTCAGAACCACACGGGACATGACATGACCTGTGAGGTCAGACAGCTGATGATGTTTGGATCTTCAGATGTCTCGTTTGGTCCGACCAAAAGATGATTTAATCACCAAATATACACCCGTTCATCAGGAATCAAAGGCCGCGCTCACAGCTGGTTATTTACGTTTATACTGGGTCATCTGATCACATGTGACCTCTAAGTGCGTCACTTCCAATTTACATATATGCAAATAACAAACAAACACGCATCATTTCAAGCTGCAGAGAGCAAACAGCACCGAGACGAACAGACAGAAAGTAATTTAATTTAACATCTGATGAATTTACAAAAATAATTCAGAATTTAAAGTTTATTTTGACTTCAAACTGATTTTCTAATGAAGTCTGATGATTTCACGTCGACTACAATCATTACTGTTTACTGCGTTTGTAAAAATGTAACCATCGAGAAAATGTTTCCTCTTTCACGAACTGACTGTAAATGTCAACAGACACGTAGAGCGTGGTAGAAGGAAGTTGGACATTTGAACATGGGGACTTATGGAGACTGACTCACTTCTGCAGCCAGCCTCAAGTGGACGTTAGAGGAACTGCAACGTTGGAGGTTAGCACGTATGTTAAATATGCTGATAGATCCAAATGTTTCAGTCACGGAGGCCAGCATGCGTGACACACCGTCACCATGGCAACAGGAGAGCGGTGGAGACGCATGCGCACACAGACACGCACGCACAGCACGCACAGCAACACCTTTATAAACTCCTATCCTGAGGGCACAGAGGACACTGGATATACTCCTGACAGCCAGGCTGTGTCAGTGAATGATTCTCACACACACACACACACACACACACACACACACACACACACACACACACACACACACACACACACACAAGAGCCCAGGTACAAAAGGTAAACCGGTTCCTGAGCTGCACTCAGACCACACAGACACACACACACACACACACACACAGTGTGTTAAAAAAACAAAACAAACTTTACGGAAAGTTTCGGTAACAAACAACAACTCAAACAAACCGGAAATACGGTTAAAGACGTGAACGTGACCTCATTAACGTCTCTGTGTTGATCATTAACTCACCGGCTGCTGGATGACCTCATTTCAGGAAACGTGACGAAGTAAAACACGTCCAAAGAAAATCCACTTCCGGTGTTTCAGGTGAGGTTTTACCTGTGTGATGAGCGCTCATCAGCCGGGGTGACTTATTTTCAGTCTGCAGCGGGAAAAAAACGAGCCAGCGACTGAAAGAGCAGCACGAAACCTACCTGCAGCAGGTAGTTTACAAGCCACGCCCCCTCTGAACCTGCTCCTGCGCGCGCATACACACACACACACACACACACACACACACACACCTGCAGCTGCTCACCTGTCTCAGCGTTGCGCCTCCTCCGGTGTGTCCTGGATCACCTCAAACAAACACTCACATCATCAGATAACTTTTATTTTGTTAGATCGCTCCGTACAGGTGTCTACAGGTGTGTACAGGTGTGCTCGTGAAGGACAGGTAGAGGTGGATTTCAGCCCCTGCTTCGCAGTCATCAAACCATAAACACATAAAAGGTTCATATGAGAGTCATAAACATCCAAACATTCAGTTTATTGGTTTGTTTACGTTAATCATGCCTTTCAAAATAAAGTTACAGACAATAAAATACTACCAAAATAAAACAAGATGATAAAGAGTGAAAGTTAAACTGGGAACATTAATAAAATGTCTATATATCTATATGTTTCTGTGGTGTGACGTTATTACCTGTTATTACCTGTTATTACCTGTTATTACCTGTTACCTCTGTGCCTTCAGCTGTCACTGCTGTCATGATGTAACTTCCTGGAAAGGTGCGATCAGAGATCCAAATGTAAACAAAGAGCGTCTCTGCAGCCACATCAGTCCACAACAATCAGCAAACACACACAGCGTCTGGCATTTAATAACCAATGATAACTATGCATGAACCTTTTAACAATCATAAACACATGCAGGCCAATAACCCGCTACATAACCGGGTTAATACGGTGAAATAAAAGTTGAATAAAGTAAATATAAAAGTTATTTTGGGCCATTCTTAAACTGAGACACATGTGGGGGTCTCTGATCTGTCTGTCTCTTGTCCGAGGGGTCCATGGGCTGTAGATCGTCTGACTAAACAAGAACTTATGAGCTTCGACTCTGGTGGGACTCGAACCCACAACCTTTGAATCACTTCTCCTGTGTTTAACTAGAAGTCCAATGCGCTATCCGTTGCGCCACAGAGCCACATTGCTCTCCTGTGAGGGCACATTGACATTGGTTTCAGCTCACATGTACAGTCACGATGAGTCTCCCAGTCTTAGAGACTCGTCCTGCTGGTACGAGTTGAAATGAACGCTGCAGGTCCATTTACCAGCAGAGACGGATCAGTCAACTGTATGTGAGGCTCTGTGGCGCAATGGATAGCACATTGGACTTCTAGTTAAACACAGGAGAAGTGATTCAAAGGTTGTGGGTTCGAGTCCCACCAGAGTCGATGTTTAAAGGTGTAAAACTGATAAACATTATCAGTAATTGCTTGACCCTCCTCCACCTCATCGCTCCTCCCTCCTAAAGAAAGTTCAGCTGCTGTGACATTTTGCTGTCGCTCGGCTATGAAGTGATATAGCCTAACAATGTGAGCAATGATGATGTCAGAGCAAAGACTATTAGACAATAGCTAATTAATATGCATGCTCGCCATCAGCTGGACAGGTGGTCTACGTGTGCTTATTGGCTGATGTCGTTTCTTGGTAACAGCTAACTGAGATCAGCATAGTAACGTGGATGGATGGTGATAGATGGTGCAGACACTGATACACATGAACAACAAATCAATGCCTGTTTTTATGTGTGTGTGTGTACATGTGTCTCATCTGCATATATGTAAATGAGCTCTCACACACTCAGCCATACATTGGTGCAGTGACTTTATCTCTCTGCAATTATGTAAATGAGGCCTGCTGTTGTAGGACAGTTACGTAAACACCGTATTTCAAAGGGAGAGATTTAGCAGGAAATTACATAAGACGGCGTTTCTATTTACAGCCACGACGACCGGCCGACACAATCGCATCGAGACAATGTGCCGTATTTATGACTACGAGTAAAGATGGTGTTCAACGCCGAGCACGAGCCAGAGAGCCGGTAAATTTAGCTGATTGATTCATCACATCCACGAGTCATCTGCCGTCTCTGTGCTCAGGCGGTTTCTGTTTGTAAGACTTCAGAGCCAGCAGTGAAATTTTAAAATTTAATATTCACTGTTTGCTGGAAACTCTGAGGACTCTGTGGACTGTTTCTGATTTTTGTCCAGAAACAGCTGTTTACATCCTCATCCTGCCAAGAGCAGCTTTAAGTAGCCACCGAGCTGAGAGGCCTTCACACTCCGTCTGGCTCATGTTCACATAGTGCTGGAAATAATTCACAGATCTCTAAAGATTATTACGTTTGGTTCTCTTTTTTGGACTTATGTCTCTATATGTTCTTGTTAATGTGGCCGCACATTTTTTAATTAACTGTCAAACCTGTTTGCTGCTTTAAAGGTTCCGTGTGTAAGTAAAATGTGTTCTAGTGGTCAGACTGCAGATCACATATATTACATATATTCAGACACTGTAACAGTTTTCATTTCCATTCATAACATTGGTCTGAACTCAGTCATGTGGCTCTGTGGCGCAATGGATAGCGCATTGGACTTCTAGATAGGTACAGGTGAAGTAATTCAAAGGTTGTGGGTTCGAGTCCCACCAGAGTCGACCTTTAAAAGCATGAATGTAAGCTGCAGAAAGAGACACTAAGTGAAGCTGGTTTTAAACCATGTGAAATTAGACTTCACACACCAAAGTACAACCATCAGTTGATGAGTTGATGGATGGAAGATGAGAGTTGTCTGCCTTTCTGACTCTCACATTATAAAACATTTAACGTTTTGGTTCTGGACTGTTTGTCAGACAGAACAACAGATTTCAACATGTTAAGTTGGAATTCATGAATTTGTGAGACATTTTTGTTACTTTACTTATAATAATCATGAGCTTCAGTGATGTCCAACGAAGATGAAGAAACTTTAGTCCTTCACATAAAGTTTGAAAAGAGATTCAGCTGGTCATGACTCCTTGTAGAACCAAAGAACCTTCTGAAGAACCAGCCAAGAACCGCTATTTTTCTGAGTGTATTACACGTCAAAGTGTAAACATCTTAAATAGCTGTAGGTCTACAAAGCTGCAGCCACAGATCGAAGCTTCTTTTCTGGGTCACAGCAGACAAAAAGCTCAGCAGTTAAATCTGTAACAGTTCCAAGTCCTTGGAGATCTCTGGAAAGTTAGCTTGTGCATCTACAAGAGATAAAACTTTGTTAGTTTAAGTTCTACAGGAGCGACACATTTTTTCATGGTGTCCTGCTGATACACCTCAGCTGGATCGCGGTACCACAGTTTCTAAGAAGGCTTACAGCGGCTCATTAACTTCCCTTCGGTTTTGTTTGCCACGCCACAAAGCAGCGGGCCTCCTAAGATGGTGGACGGTTGATTAACCTCACTTGGTTGTAAGTAGCTAAAGAGCTAAGTGGACACACTCCTAATGTGATGCTCTCTTTGCCCTCTCAGTGGCTTAATTCAGTGGATTGGCTTTAAGCAGTTATTGAGCTAAACAGAAGCAGTTCTTGGATGTTTTGTGGAGCTGCAGAGGATTAGCAGACTGATGACAGATTGTCTTCACTGTAGATGTTCTGCATGGTTCACTGAGCTAAGACCGCTGAGGCTCAACAGTGCCTGTGATGGCATTAGCATCGCGGCACGCTCTGGAGGCACCATTGGCTTAAACCTCAGTGGGTGGAGCTACAGGACAGTCTCGGTTGGTTTGATTGATAGGAAGTATTTCCATGCAAAGAGCTAGTGTCATTTCAGATCAGCTTTATTTTCCGGTCCTACCTTTAAAGATCGACTCTGGTGGGACTCGAACCCACAACCTTTGAATCACTTCTCATGTGTCTAACTAGAAGTCCAATGCGCTATCCATTGCGGCACAGAGCCGTGTAACCGGGAGCTGACATGATGGTTTCATAGGTTCCTCATTGAAAATGAGTATCCAGGTCCTGGAGACTCTGTGATGGTAGAATTATTAAGAAGTGATTCAAAGGTTGTGGGTTTGAGTCCCACCAGAATCGATATCTCTGCCTGTAAAGTGCTCACACAGGCTTTGTAGACCCACAAAGGTCTTAGGCGTCATGGTTTTCTGTTGTCTATTTGATGTCGAGAACCTATGAAGTTTTACACGGCATTATAAGCAGCACATACTTACTGTATAGTCAAAATCGACTCTTCCTGTACTGGTGTAACTTTCACATAAGTCTGTTCACCAGCAGAGAGAGGTTTAAAAATGTTTGGCTCACTGTACTGCACACAACATCTCGTGAGGCTCTGTGGCGCAATGGATAGCGCATTGGACTTCTAGTGATGCATGATTGAGGAAATTCAAAGGTTGTGGGTTCGAGTCCCACCAGAGTCGATCTTTAAACGTGTGCAGGTGAGTGGCAGGAAAAATGAAATTAAAACTCATATTAGACTATCTGATCCTGAATCTAGAAGAGATAATCCTGTAAACTGATATGTTTACAAGATTACTCACCATCACAGCACAGAGCTGGGATCCGGACATTTAAGCAACTCAAGCATTCAGAAAACTGCCTAAAACTACGGTCAGCCCAGCCCAGCAGACAGCATTCACTCTTTAAAAGGTCACAGTGTGATAACTGACAGAAACCTTTTTCACAGTCTGTCTCAAGGATCAGCGCTTCCTGTAACATCACACTGCAGTCAGATTGTAAAATGAGGAATTATATATTATCAGGGAAATGATGTGAAGTATGAGCTCATTTAAAATACTTTATACACTGTTGGCTAGTTTAATCTACAGCAATGCATCATGGTCCATAAGACCATCAAAAGTGGGACATAATAATGAGACTTAATAAATAAATAAACAGACTTGTAGTAGCAACAACAACGACGAGTCTCCAGGACCCGAAAGCTTCGTTTTGTGGGTTTGAGTCCCACCAGAATCTTCCTTGATAAGTTGGTATCTCTGCTTTTTTAGTGACTTACTGTGTCTCTGTGAGGATCTCTGAGGATCACATCATTGGTGAAATATTGTTTTCTGGAGCTGAATCCCAAACAATTTCTTCCAAGACGTTTTTTTTTTTTTTTTTTTGGCTAATGAAACTAAAATCAGGTCAAATTTTATTCATACAGCTCAAAATATGTCCAAAGGTTGTTGATTCAGGAGAAACTCTCTCCTCAAAACATCTTTAACGTAGCAAAAAATGTATGAAACTAGTCACAATATTAATTTTATATCAAGAAAATGACTGAAAAAAGCTTTCAGCTTCCAGGATTGATGAAAAATTGATGAAATGTTGGCGACAATGAGGAGTTATGATCAGAAAATGTCGGAAATATCAAGGCCCACGCTACAAAAACATAAAATTAGAGTTGATTTCAGTCTCATTGGGTAGAATCATTTTTTCCCAACATGCTGCAGGAAGCATGTTGTCTTCCCATACAACACAATGGACTGTACTCCCACTCACTCACACACACTGACCTCCTCACCTTTCCGCCTCGATGCCCAAACAGCCTTTTGTTCTCTGAACTGACCAATGACACAGCCATTGTCCACCTGTCTGCCAATCACAGCTCCTATTGTGCCGCAAACTAACCAACCAGAGCGCTGTATGTACTCGCAAACCGACCAATCAGCCTGCAGTACCCGTTACCGTCTTAACGACACACCCACTTCTTTCTTTAACACCCACACCCACGCACACACCCCGCATAATTAACCTCCCTTCACTCTTTCTTTGTTTAAATGTACACTTATACGTGTGTGTGTGTGTGTGTGTGTGTGTGTGTGTGTGTGTGTGTGTTTGCATGTATTTCCTGACCTTTACTTCGACATCAGTTCTGACCTTTTTAATGGCAGTGAGTGGGAGTGTTAGCCACTTTTATCTGACACACTAAGGAGAGAGAAAAGGGTCAAATGTTCTGTTTTTGTTGTCCTTGTTGATCGTACGTGACATTTTCTCAGGTTCTCACCAAGCCGTCGTTAATCAGCAAAGAAACACCGAACTTCAGACCGGTCAGCGTTTGGAGTGATGCATGAACACAGAGAATAAATACAAGATTACTTCAACATAAATGGGTAATGTGAATATATATATTATATATAAGTCCTGTCAGGCTTCATCATGTCTGCTGATGTTCTAAAGATCCAAAACATCTGGAAGGATGTTATAAAATGTTTGTCAGACATCTTTAATATCAAACCACCCTTAAATAACTCTGTGTGTCGTATCCGAAGGAACCAAACATGAATGTCATTCAGACTGGAAATATAGTTTCTACCTGAGAGGACATTTAATAATTTGTAATTTTTCATCCCATAGTGATGGAAGTAGCTGTGTGTATGCATGTATTGGTATTATATGTTTATTTCACATATAAATAAACCTTTGTATGCTTAAACAACAACTGCTGGGACTCAAACCCACAACCTTTGAAGGCATTCATGGAAGAAGTGATTCAAAGGTTGTGGGTTCGAGTCCCACCAGAGTCTGTCTTTAGAGGTGAGGTGCAGAAAAAGCATTCATCCAACTACAAGTCGTCTTACTGCTGAAGTTCTCAGAAGCAAGCAGGCATTTTATTTGACTCTGGTGGGACTCGAACCCACAACCTTTGAATCACTTCTCCAGTGTTTAGCTAGAAGTCCAATGCGCTATCCATTGCGCCACAGAGCCTCTCTGAGGAGGGTTTATGACTTGGTGTTGAACCCATAACGCAGTGAGCCCGTCACAGTATTTCTGCAGAAGTTCAACAGCGAACCCGCGTCATGTCAGACGTGTTCATGTCGCACGTTCTAGATGTTGATCTAGATTCTAGATGTGATTTGAAGGTTGTGAGTTGATGTTCAACATCATAGTGAAGACCATGTCATACTGTCAGAGACAGAATGACCTAATGGCTTTATCTAAACCTCATCTGTATAACTTTAAAGATCGACTCTGGTGGGACTCGAACCCACAACCTTTGAATCACTTCTCCTGTGTTTAACTAGAAGTCCAATGCGCTATCCATTGCGCCACAGAGCCACAGAGAGAGACAGCTGACATGCCTGTCTCTGCTGGTAAACAGACGTCTAGTGGACTCCGTGTGGAACCTTTGACACCTTCACGTCATCTAAACACAGGAGGAGTGACTCAAAGGTTGTGGGTTCGAGTCCCACCAGAGTCGACCTGAAGATTTAACCAGCTGAGACAAACATCAACAATCATAAAAATCTAAAATAACGCCCTTCAAAGTAATTCATGAAAGTACTGACAGAAATTATTCAAAAAAGTTCGAGTCCCTTCAGTCCCATCCTGTCCTGTGCGTCTCCGTGGAAAACTGGGGGTGCGTTTGATTCATCAGAAGATGGGCGGATCTTTGCCGGAGTGAGAATCCTGCAGAGCTGAGTTAAATCAAGCGCGCCTGAAGAGAGATCACATTATTCAGAGAAAGACTTCTGTACCGCCTCAGGTGTCGCACAGCACGGCGGGAGGGTGTGTGTGTGTGAATTCATTTCCTCGTGTGTGTTTAGGCCGACTGTGTGTGTGTGTGTGTGTAAGTGTGTGTGTGTGTCCCATGGGCTATGAAGAGCAGCGAAGGTCGGACAGTTGTCTAATGACTGTCTGGAGTCTTTCAGACAAAGAGAAGCTGGATGTCTTCCTGTTTTATTTTCAGGTGATTTTATTGGTTCAAACAGGTGAGAAGGAGATGACGGAGTCACACTGAGAACAAATAACATGAGAGCGGATGAAAGAAGTCGATGAAGAGATAAAAGACAAACTGAGGAGACACAGACGTTACATAATGGTTTTTACCTCCCTGCCTGTCTGACTGTCTGCCTGCGTCGCCTCCTGCTGGTCACAGCTCCAAACTGCAGCTCGCAGTCTTCAGTCAGTGTTATGTAAGTGTGCTGACACAGAGTCAGACTCCGGTCCAGCAGGTTTCTAACTGAGTGAAATGACCCGGTGTCAGCCGTGATAGGAGCGGTTTGAGTCCTCTGAAGGTGCTTTGATGCTTCCTTTCTTACCTCCTTTAGCAGAGGAGGCATCAGAGCATCCTTTACTAAAGGAAAGGAGATAACTCAGGAGGGTGCTGAGGTAGCTCCGTCCATCGTGGACCACAGTAGCAGTGACCCGTGCCCTCTTTGAGCAAGGCACCAAACCCCTAACTGCTCCCAGGACGCTGCTACGTGTCCACCCATCACTCCACGTCATGTCTGTGGTTGTATTTTGTCCACTGAGGGACGTTTATCTTCTTCTTCAAGTTCCCCAGTGTTGAAACAAGTTCAGGTTTTAGACAGTCTGCGGGGACATCACAGAGACTACATCCAGGTTTTAGACAGTCTGCGGGGACGTCACAGAGACTACGTCCAGGTTTTACGCTGACACACTGGAGTTGTTTCATATAATCACTGAGACGTTTTAGTGTCACAGAAATGTTGGAACATTCACACTTAATTAATTTGTTTATGAGTGTGAAGTCCAGCAGAGGACCAGATGTTCAACCTTCAGAGGTTTAACAGGAGTTTAATAGATGTGTCCCCTGAGGAGCGCTCGTCTGAGTTGTGGAAGAACAGGATCAAGGAGAGGACACGTCTCTGGGGGGCCACCAGTGCTGCCGACTGTCCTGATGCTGGATGTGATCCAGCTTCACCTGCTGCATGTTTCTCTGTCCACAACATCTGCACATGGCAGCAGCAGAAGAAGAAGAAGAAGAAGAAGAAGAAGAAGAAGAAGAAGAAGAAGAAGAAGAAGAAGAAGAAGAAGAGGTGTTCAGGCCCAGCAGTCAGCAGCCTCTATGGACATAATGGCAGAGGAGCAGAGAGTGAAGAGGACGCTGACGGAGGAAGCTAAGAAGAGAAAAGGAGAGAGTGAGCGAGCAAGAAGCCGCCGGACAAGAGTAAATCTGGGACTGACTTTTAGTGGTTGGTGAAATAAAAGACAGGCGGCGAGCTGAGCTTCGGCCTTTTAAAGAGCAACTTAAATCTGTCAAATTAGGCCAGTTTGAACTCAGCATGTTCTCCTCATTTTAATCCAGAGAAATCCTGCTGAGTCAGTTAAAATCCAGGATGGGTCCTGGTCCTGGTTCCGGTCCTGGTCAGGTGCTTTAACTCTTTGTGCTGGACTCCATTTATCTGCATCACAGATATGATTTATGATCCAGACCACATCATAAAACCAAAGACAACTGAACAACACAGAGCTGTAAATCTGTAATTCATTTTGAAAACCGTTCAACTCCACGAGTCGATATTTCCAAACTGATCTGTGCCTGCAGATGCAGAGATGAGTCATCCGTGGAGCGGGCAGAGTTTCCAGCTCGTCTCGTCAGACTGACGACGTTTCATTCACAGACTGAACTCCTGATGCTTCAGACAGCAGGAGGACTCTGTTCATCAGCTCATCCTCATCAATTAATAATCTTCATTCCTCTGTGCTGACGGTTCAGGTCATCACTGGGCTACAGACAAAAAACATCTGGATGAGACTCAAACCTCAGTCTGTCTGTCTCCGTCAGATTTTGGTCGGACTGCTCTGAAGTTTGGTTCAGACATCTTCATAACTTTTCAACTAAGTCATCAGATCATCAAACTTTTAATTTCTTTGGTTTATGACCAAATTACCAAAACTAATGACGATCCATCAGCCTCAGATGGACTTCACTGATAATTAACATTTGGATTTTAATCTTTAATACTCAGAATGAATGAATCTACATATTATTGTGTCATATTGTACACACACATGATGCATGCATCAGTTTTTAGGCCAGGTGTCACATTTCTGTGACATTTCACATGAGATAATCATTAAAATATGACTTTAATTAGCAGTTAATCGTCTTATTTCTTCATTATTCTCTTCTTATCTCACTCATGTCACAGTTCAGGTCGCTTCAGCTGCAAAACTGTCAGAGTAATGGAGCTCTGTCTGAAGCCGGACTTCATTAATCACATGATAATCATCATATTTTAGCACATTTGGGTCACGCTGGACTGAAACCCAGCCAGTAAAAACAGCACTGAGATCCAGTCAAATGTCTCTCACACAGTGTTGAAACTCAGCCCACACGGAAGGAGAGCAGCAGTCAGCAGGGAACTGAAGCTCGTCCAAACAGCCCTGCGAATGAACTCCAGCCATGTTTACTAATCAGCCACGGCACAGAGGCCGAGTCAGACAGACAGAGAGAGAGAGAGAGAGAGAGGGAGCCCAGCTCGGCCCGGCTCGGCCCGGCTCGGCCCGGCTCAGGAGCAGTCTGAGGGCTTCGGGACTTTTTGCTGATTCATGCTGAGACAAACGACATGATGTGAAACCGTCCAGAGACAGAGAGGAACAAAACCTCACAGCACTGACCAGTCTGAAGTGACAACCGAGTAATGTTATGTAATAATCAGGCAGCTTACAGTGGATGTGTGTTATAATATTACACAACAAAGAGCAACAACATTTAAAGATCAACGAGGCCAAACTTCTTTTTACCACAAATTAACAGTAAATTACTTCATCAAACTTTCAAGGAAGTTATCAGGACATTTGACCAATAAAATGTTTTATCAGATACTTCAGGCACAAATATAAATACACACAGTCTCTAAGACTGTTTGTACAGTTGAGCTCATTTAATATTTAATTATTTAAATGTCTTCTTTCTTCTCTTTAATCTTTGATAATCTGTTTCTTTGAGTTGCTTTCATGAGCGTTAGTGATCGATCAGATCAGAGGAGGTTTAAAGAGACGGCGCTGATTGATCTGCTGTCGATCACTGATTGATCTTCCCTCAGAAGTCAGACTGAGCTAACGCGGCGTCACGTCAGCAGCAGTGATGGATGATCAACAAAAACTAATAAATGTTACAGGTCATGAGATGAAAGCAGAATGTTGTTTTGTTTCAAAGATTCCTACAAAATACTGAGACTACTTTAAAAACTGATAAAGACGTAAAATAAAAACATTTTCTGTAAATTAAGAAGCAGTCACAGTTCATTCTTCTTACTGTGTCATTTGAACAGGATTTTTATGCTTTCTTAAATTACATATAAATGTATGTAGAATGAGATCTGTGATTAAAAACGTTTATGTCCAGACTAACTTTTCATTTTAAGGAAACTCTTATTAGTTTTACATGAGTGTGTACGTTTACCTTCAAACCCTAAAACCAGATTTACTGACAATAAAACATTACAGTTTCCTGTCAGTCACGTTCAGACTGGCTCTTTCTGCTGTTTGAAGCTTGATGATGTGAGAAGCTGCTTGACTCGAGTCGTTCACTCCTCTGACGTGTGACGTGACAAAGATCCTGAGCTGCAGATCAAAGCTGGTTTCACTGAAATCTTTAAGACAGTCTGCAGTCTGTGAGAGCTTCAACACAAAACACACACACACACACACACACACACCAGCACTGCTGACCTCTGCAGGACACACACACACACTGCACACTGTGCACAAAGACAACATGAAGGTGAAGCACGCAGACTGAAAGAAGACAGCAGGAGATAAACCAATAAAAAAAGTTTTAGTGTTCGCGTGCTGATCACCACGACTCAGCAGGGAGAACACGAGTTACTGCAACTTCAGAAGATTAAAAAGAAAAGAAACATTTCAATATAAAAATGGAACAGACAGGTGACTCCTGCCACCTGCTGGTCTGCAAAATGTGCTGAAGCATCAGAAATCAATCAGAATCTGTCTCAGTCTGTCCACATCAGAACTGCTCAGAACCATAAAGACACACAAACACACACACACACGCATTAATAAACAAAATCAAGACTTATAAATGAACTTTAACTGGATAATTAACAAAGTGAGGACTCTGTGTTAAAGATGGACGTCTTCATTTCAACTTTTTATCTCTGAAAATAAGAAACAGAAACTTCAGAGGAAGAATCATGAAATTACAGATTCTGATGAACAAACACTGATGTTTCATTTACAGCCTTTAAATCTCACTAACAAACAAACATAATATGACAAAGATGAAACATTTCTTTCTGTTTCTCTAAAGAGTTTAATAAACATTTAAAATCTGAGACTGAAAAATAAACTTTACTAACAGATGCCCTCCAAAATAAGTATAAGTATTTTAAATCAATAAAATGTTAACGCGCATGCGCAGTGTCTGTCTGTTCACAGTTGAAGATTAACGAAGAAAATGAATCAAAGAGTTCAGGAGGTCAAATCAAAGTCTTCGTTTCTTCTCATGTCTGACTGAACTTCAACCATCAAACACGCCAATTAACATATTAAGATGTGAGCTCATTAACATATTAAAGCGCTGTCAGGTGTTTGATGGCAGATCCAGACTTGTGTTTAAAACTGGACCCTCAGAGCTCAGAGGCCTCAGCAGCACTCAGGTCTGAATCATGGACGGAACCAGCAGAGTGTCAGACTTCAGCATCGAGCGCATCCTCTCCCCGCAGCTCGGACACAAGCAGCCGGCCATGGAGTTCTCACCGGACGGATACCTGTACGGGCTCCCCGGCGGGTTCAGTCTGGACTCCGGGACTCTCAGAGCTCCTGCTCCGGTCCCAGTGCCGGTGCCGGTGCCAGGCTGCCTGCAGTACCGAGGGATGGGCTTTGGAGAGGCGTATTACCCGTACGGACCAGGCTTCCATCACAGCAGCATTTATCCAAACTCTGGAGTTTACGTGCACTTCAGCAGCAGCCAGGACTCCGCAGGTACGTTTGTTTCACTTCCAGCAACTTTTTAACGTTTTATCGTTACAAGGAAAGTTTCTTAACTCAGGCTGTCACGTGTTTCTCCCTCCAGATGCTCAGCAGTTGGCGGGTTACCATGGTTACCACCAAGCCGGGGCGTCCGCGCAGTCGCAGCTTCGTCAGAAGTCCCGGATGAGGACGGTGTTCACCGACAGTCAAACCAAGAGGCTCGAGGCGCTGTTCGAGCTCACCGACTACCCGGCGGTGGAGGCGCGAGCCGAGGTGGCGAGGAGCACCGGGCTGAGCGAGGAGACAGTCAGGGTGAGTCCGACATGAGAGGGGTTCCTTTAGGATGGAGGAGGACAGCTGCGTAAGAGCTCTCCATGATGCGTAAGAGCTCTCCATGATGCGTAAAAGCTCTCCATGATGCGTAAAAGCTCTCCATGATGCGTAAAAGCTCTCCGGGATGCGTTTTACGCACCGATTTAATTGTTATCTTTAATCAAACAAACTTTTTATCGATTTGGTCCTTTGGAATGTTCCAGATGTTCACTTTAATGGAAACCTTGAATGATTTCAGATGTCAGTGAACTTGTTTCTTCTTCGCTGAACCTGTAGTTTAAACTCTCTCTCTCTCTCTCTCTCTCAGGTCTGGTTTAAGAACCGCAGAGCCCGCAGGAAGCGGCAGCGCAGCGGCTCGAAGGCCAAGTCTCCGTCCCCACCCCGCGGCGCTGCAGCAGAGATGAAACTCTTCGCCTCCTGCCTCTGAAGGCCCCACCTGCTGCTCAGAGGTCAAACTCACCACGTGCAGAGACTCTCACCTCCAGAGGTCAAAGGTCACTGACGGCGTCCTGCTCAAAGGCACCTGGACAGGATGTTTGTGATGATGCATTCAGAGGATGCTGGGGACAGTCGGACACTTGAAAATGTTTGAGGAGAGTTGTTTACGCTGCAGTTTAGAGATTTTTCTAGTTTTAAATTATTTTTTAATTTCTATGTAATTTATTGAAGTCAGGTTTCAAACACGAGCACCATTTGTAACTTGGAGTGTTTCACAAAGAAATAAATGGAGTTATAGTATGAATTCAGTCTGTTGGTTCTTTATTAACTGTTCAGATGTTTGAGAGGAACTGAACACTGAACACTCTAAACATCCTGAAGCTTGAAATCAAGAATTTAAGTTGAATTTTGAGGCATTTTCAGTATTTGTGACAGATACAGTTACTTTAAGATTCAGATTTCTTCCAGTTCTTGAGATAAACTTCATTTGGGTCAGTTTGTGTCGTGCCAGAACTGGAGCTGTGCAAGCAGGCAACCGTCTCTATGGACATAATGGTGAGTAAAAGCAATGGACAGGAGAGGTAGAAAAACAACATCAAATTTTTTATTATATTCATAGAGTTAGAAGGACTTCCATGCTGATGAGAAGAAGATAAAGACACATACTGAAAAACCAAATCAGAAAGTTTCAGAGAGAGAGCATGCAGTGAGTATCTGTGAGGATGAGGACGTCCGATGCTCGTTCTCCTGTTTCCCCGCTAACGCCCGTCAGCTTCACACACTTTAAAACAGGAGTTACTCACACACACGGACTGTAACTGAGCACAAAGTAACGCACACACACACACTACAAAACAAAAAGTACACTTAGTGAAGTTATCAAAATATAGGCTATATACTGTAGATTCTTAAGACGTATTAATGTTAAAACAACCAGTGCTGAGTTAGTTTCTATGAGAATGAGTTCAACGGTATAATCTCAGACACGTACACCGATCGATTATAGATTTAAAGGACAAAAACAGACTCTGAATGTTTCAGCCAATAAACTACAAATCACGTTTCTTCATTTTCCAAAGCGTCCATCAGTTTTTGATGATTTCCTCCCCTTCAGGCAGCAGCTTTACAAATAAAAATGAACTTACAGAGGTTTGAAAGTCACTGCAGAGACATTTAGAGTGACATAAATCCTTTTACGACACTTTATTTCATTTCAACTGGTCACCCGTCAGTGTTTACTGATTCCTGGGACTTCCCATCAGTCAGTTGGAGCTGAAGAAGCTACGATAACCTTCAGTGGATCCTTCAGACAGTGATTTGCAGTCAAAGAGCTAAAACATGCAAAGCCATTGTAGTCCTTTAAATTGAGGAAACAAATAGAGAATATGTAGTGAGGAAAGCTTATGTAACAGTTTGTCTATGGTGAGATGATTAACCAGTGACTCAGTAGTGACACTTAGTGGCCAAACCAGAGAAAGCTCCACATTTACACAGCAGTAAGAACACTATGTTCAAACCAACAGCGGCTTCACTGGGACATATTGACTGTACTGTACGTTTACTGTACAAAGACAAACCTCACCATCACTGTGGTCCACTGACGTCTATGTTCACCTAAGATGAAGGAGTCAGCTGATTCTGACCCGGTGGAGCTTTATGAACAGCGCGCTGCAGCAGCTTATTTGTAGCAAAACACTTCCTGTGTGAAATCATACGCAGATGTAAACTATAACATGTGGGGTTACTTTAGTTCATCAGGCTCTTTTGTTCAGGTTTGGATGGGATAGCAGGGGAAAGTAGCTAACGGCATCATCAGTGTAGGAAGGTAAAGCTGTGAGTCGTCTGCGTATCGTGACATCGAGATTGTCACATTTTCAAGAAACTGTCTTCAGAACACGTTTTAATAACCCAGAGTCGAAGTTATATTTCAGAAAAGTTACTAAAAGTGGAGAATAAGTCTGACTTCAGTTAGATAGATGTGGAAAACCTGGATCCTTTCTGGATTTCTTCAGATCACTGTGAATTTTCCAAGAATTTCAGCTTCTGGAATTTTCAGGGACGTCATATAAGAATACAGTATGAGTAATTGCTGTAACAGCTGAGTGGGGTGAACATAAGTGCTACCAGGGCAGGAATTTGTCCACAAGTTCACAAGTCACAACCTCCAACTCACAGCAAAGCTTAAGAGCTGGGTGACGTTCTACTTGAGCTCTCGCTGTCTCATTTAGAGCTAAGCTTTGAGTTTAAGCAAGAATGAAAAGCTTTGGACTGATCACAGCCTGACTAAACTCTGCAGCTGAACGCCTGATGTGTGAAAGCGCTGTAGTTATCAGGAGTAAAATGCTGAAGCTGATTCCACGGGCACAAAAGAACAATTATCAACAGCAGTGTGCAGGAGCAACCACAAAGTGTTTCCTTTAGCCGAGGCTGCAGAGCTCAAAGACCAACTGAGAGAAACACTCAACGAAGTTTGAAATCTGTGAATCCACACAGACGCAATCAGAGTGAGGAGGAAGTCACCGACTTTGGAGGATCAAAATTCAAGAACAGAGTTTGGAATTTTCCAGATTTCCAAATGAGAACTTCGGTAAAGTTTTGGGTAATGCTGACTGTACGTTCACTCACTGCTGTGGCCAATTTTATGAAAGAAAAAGTGGAAAATCCCACTGGCTCTTGAACATTTGAACCTCCCATCCACTCAGGTGTGGTTGTGCCTCCACAGGTTGGTTTCTGTGTATTTTCTGGGCCTGTTGTCATCACTGTCATCTCGTCTCGGCAGCCTCGGCCGTCAGAGTGTGAGCGTGTTCATCTCTCTGTCTTAGTGTGCTTACAGAGTGCAGAGAAACATTAACACAGGAACCATTTCCACACAGAGATCGGTACACTGTTTACATATTGCTGTTTTCAGTTATGCACAAACTTCAAGAGAGATTTTAAACATTAAGCACACACGTATGTTTAAGATTAATTGTGTTTTTGTCTTTTTCGCAGATGCTCACATTCACAAAAAGTCTTATTTAAACGGAGAGAAGGAAGGATGAGAGAAGAGGGGGAGAGAAGGAGGAAAACTTTTACAGATATTATGGACTCTGGAGAGTTTATCAGGGTTTAAATTTCTACTTTATGAAATTAAAAACCTCAAGATGGAGGAGATGAATGTTCGATGACGGGACAAAGAAATGGACGACTGATTATCATGAACAAATATTCAACTGTGAGATGATTTTAAAGCTCAGATTAACTTTAAATTAAGTTTATTTTCAGACGGCAGCAACACAAAAACATTCATTTCACATGTAGCGGGGCTGAAAACACTTTTAGAGTTTTAAGTTGCATCAAATAAAAATCGTTGTTTTGGGTCTGTTAGCACTTTTGGTTAATGAGGATTGCAGCTGTTTTTATAATATACTGTGTTTTAACTAACTAGATGGACTAATGTTTGAATTTGGCAACACACTGATTAACAATGACTGTTACTCTAAGGCGTTCAGTCGCTATAAGTAATAACTACAGTACTTCATCTATTAAAGTCTAAATTAACTGGATTCTTTTCAAAGTAACGAAGCAAAAGTCAAATCCAGCTGCAGCAACTTCAAGCTGTACGGTTAAATTCGACTCGCTGTATTAAAAGAGCCGCGCTCCCTGCACGTGACCAAGAACCATTTTGTCATCTCGCATCCTAACGGTTAAATTATTCCCGTTTCAGGCGTCAGGAAGATAAAAAAATATAAACACTATGATAAAATACAGTTAAGTCAGAAGTTGTTAACCCTGTTTTCAGTTTGACATCTGAGATTAAAGCATGCAGGTGATAAAAGTTCTTTACACAGTCTAAAGTTTTCTAAGTTGGAGATTTGATCTACGCTCACGGTTACGTGTTATCGTGGCTCTTTGCGAGGACTGCTCTGAACCGCAGTCCAATCAAGGTTAACTGACTCACTGGTATCAGAACCAGGCGGAGAGACAGTCCTGACACAAAACACAGCCACAAGCGCTAAATGAAGCTCTTGGTCGCAGATGAGTTATGAGGAAGAAGCAGCCGGATCTGAGTCCAACGTCCGAAATGTTTTCTACGGCGCACACAAACGCTTCAACTACCCCATGTACACCTAAAAAATCAAGAACACTCTGTGGGGACGTCACAGAGACTACGTCCAGGTTTTAGACAGTCTGCGGGGACGTCACGGAGACTACGTCCAGGTTTTAGACAGTCTGCGGGGACGTCACAGAGACTACGTCCAGGTTTTAGACAGTCTGCGGGGATGTCACGGAGACTACGTCCAGGTTTTAGACAGTCTGCGGGGACGTCACGGAGACTACGTCCAGGTTTTAGACTGTCTGTGGTTTACTTCTGGTATTTTTTGATCAAACGTCCAGATTGATTCAGTCGAGGTGTAAATGGGGCCAGTAACTACGACGTGCAGTTTGAAGCTTCCAGCAGCTCTCACGATGTCACGGCGGTCCAGTTTCACCCTCCTCAGCTACTCAACCGGTACTTTTTCAGAATATATTACAGGATTTGATGAGTACGCATACTGTACATTTGTGAACTGCAAACCACGAGGCCAAACATCAGCATTACTTTCTAACTTTAAGCTCGATGGTGCCAACCTTCGCCGTTCACTTCAAGACCCAAATCGAGTAGCAGCAAAAAACAGAACACGTAGCAGCGCACGCTAATGTTTCGTGGTTGATTTGATCCTTACAGACTGAACAGCAGTTTTTTTTCTGCCCCAAATAAAGACACGACGTGGACAAATACTATGAGACGATGAGATGAGCACTCGCTGAAAATAAACCTGTAAAGTAGTAAAGAGAATATTTGAGGGAATTGCTTTAGCAGAGCTGGATTCAGTTTGATTAAAGGAATGCAGGACATTTTGATCAGATACAAGGCACTATAGATTTTGCTATAGAACGGCTAACTTAGAGGGATTTGGGCTGAGAGTAATAGAGAGAGAAGAGGGACGGAGTTTCACTACGAGGAGTTTGACTGACGACAGTGAAGAGAGGACACCGAAAGTAAAAGATGGAGAAGAAGAGGAGAGCGGAGAGATCAAGATCTGGTGGAGGAAGAAGGAGGAGGAGGGCGTGGTTAGGACTGCATCTCAGCACGCAGCATCCACGGAAACCAACAGCAGAACAGCAGCCTGCACGAGGAAGAGGAGGGAGAGGAAGAGCATGAGGTTCTGTTTACGCCACCCGGTGTCTCATTCAGATTTCTTGCTCACGTTTGAGACATCAGATACTTCATCAGATACTTCATCAGGAGTTCATTCATACTGTATCAAACAGCAAAGCTACATTTGTGACTACAAAATCTGTATCTGACATAAATATCTGAATATTTCAGGTATTTTTAGACGTATGGATCTGAACAGTTGTGGTTTTGAATGAAGGCAACAGTCTGAGCGTCTACCTGTCCCGTCTCTGTTCTCACCTGGATATGGAGCTCTCCGAGGTCAGGTCTTTAGGAGAACGCATCGTGTTGAAGTTACGCTTCGGCTGTGACACTGCAGGACACAAACAGATGAATAATGTTGACTAAATGTTGATTAAATGTTCTGAGTACAGGTTATCTGATTAAGAGGAAAGGCTGTGAGCCTCGAGTAAAACGAACTGTTCCTGTTTTATCCAATCAGAATGCACTAAAGCTCGAATTTATCTGACAAAGCTAAGCTACATGTTCAGATACAGCAGGTACAAAGGTGATGCTGACTTACTTTAACTGATGCAGGAAATGGTACGAGCTGACAGTCTGACACAGAGAGACACTTACTGGTGACTTGGTGGACTTTCTTCACCATGGATTTGTCGCTCTGTGAGCCGTCTTTAGGACCTCCGATTCTGACAAAACAACAACGATACAAACAGTCGGCATGAGGTCAGAGTGAATTATCCTGGTTTATAATGGGGCGTCATTGACAGTAAATAAAGAAAATTGAATAAACTCACCTCTGCACACGGGATGGCGGAGCAAACACTCCGTATTTGGGCAGGCAGCTGAAGTAGCGCACTCCAAACACCGAGCCGTCGTGTTTTCCTGTCGGCTGATCCAACTCGATACCAAACCAGTAACCTGCGCGGACACGGACAGCTCAGTGTTAATGGTCTGATGGTTCGTAGACGTTGTCTCCTGCGAGCATTTTGAAGACCAGCAGACTGACCTGGAGCGAAGTCGGTCTTTCCGTAGAAGCGTACAATGCCATTTTTCTGTCCAGCCACCAGAACCTGATCTCCAACTTCCACGTTCAGTCCCTCCGGATCCAGACTGGCGACCGACGTCTTCTTCCTCTGGGCTGAGAACACACAACAAACACAGCGATGAGCATCTCTCTAAGACTCTGACTCATACAGACATACTGAATCTACAAACAGAGCGATGATACCTTTCTCTCTCTCCTTCTCCTTCTTTTCTTTCTCCTTCTTGGTCTTTCCAGCGAGGCGGGATGCCAGGTCTATGCGTGGAGTTCGGGGGGTGGAGGTGACGGATGAAGGTGTCTGATCCACAGCCTTGGAAATCTTTGATACCGGGGCAAAAATCCCTGCAGGGCAGAAACAGACAAACACAGTGGAACCTTGAAGTCAGCAGACCGTCCCAGTGAAGTCGTGTTCTCGTCCGTTGGACGAATTAAGTCCAACAGTATGACACCGATGGTCCAGTCCAGCAGAGGGCAGCAACAACAAAACGGCCTTTTGTTACAGAGGAAGTAACTCTCGAAATCTCTAACAGGAATAAATGTTGAATGTACCCAGTTTAGGAGGGCAGATGAAGTAGCGAACGCCGCCCACGCTGCCATCGTTTTTCCCCTCCGGCTCATCGAGCTCCACGCCGACCCACTGACCGCTGGCGAACTCCGTCGTACCGCAAAACCTCAGCGTGCCGGTCTGAGAGAGAGACAGAAGGATAAAGTTCTGAAGTTCAGACGACGGCGTGAAGGTGAACACATTTTTAATTTGTCATGTGACAGGAAGTTGTTGTCAGAGTGGTGAGTCAGCTCAGGTTTTCTGCTTTCCAGACGGCGCCCGGTCCAACCAACCTGTTTGAGGTTTGCAGGCGGGCTGTCGTCTCTGCTCTGGTCTCTCTGGAGCTACACAGTGAGAACACACTGTTCAAAGCTCATACAGCAGGGCGTGAAGGAAGCCATCACACAAAACAAACCTGAATGTGAAGCTGCACAAAGCACCAGAACCAGAATTTCTCTGTGTCGATCGGTTTAAGGCGTGAGGCCAGTCTCCTTTCAGACTACAGGAACGTTGTGGAAGTCGTGACACCTCAATGTTTAGATATCGGACATAACGTGTCGAGGTTCACGTCAGATTTTTATGCTAATAAACTTTAAACTGATGTTCAAATTTAAGCTTGATGAGTCTGTTTCACATACGAGTCCGACCCATTACACAGCCAGTGTTTTATGTTACACTCTTTTGTTCATCAGCTGCTTTAAATAACCACATTTCCTCGTCAGTGTTGCTCTGACCTTCATGTCGTCCAGCACAACTCGCTCTCCCAGCTTCAGGCCCAGCGAGGACAGCATCAGGTTTCCTGGGATGTTGTCGTAGTTGGGCAGCGTGGCTCTGGGAAGGTTACAGCTGAGAGGGACGGCGTCCAGCAGCAGCTGTTTCAGCTCTTTGGCCACCATGGCCGCCTCCGCCTTGTCCAGACTCATGTCCATCGGGTCAGGAACCACGTCAGCCGGGACCAGGCCCTTATCATTCTGCAGAGAAGACAGTGGAGCATTTCTTCCAAATGTTGGTACAAGCAGCCTGCTGGTAGCCATGTCTGTTTCATGTCTGTAACCCTGATAAACAAGACACAGTGTTTTTACCCGGACTGTTGGGTTGGCTCCGTGCTCCAGCAGACATTTGACTGCACCCAGACAGAGGTTGGAGGCAGCGATGTGGAGAGCTGTACCATAGTGGAAATCACTGCATGTGGAGTTCAACACTGGAGGCAATAAAAGAAGAAGAAGACGTGTGTTATTACAGGATAACAGATGAGTAACAGCTCTGAAGCTCTGAGGAATGTGTGTGCACCTCTGGGTTTGGAGGCTTTGAGCAGGACTCGGATCAACTCGGGGACGTCAAAGTAAGCGGCGTAGTGCAGAGCGTTCATGTTGGTCCAGCGGCTTCTCAGACTCACGTCAGCGCCCAGAGAGATGAGCTGGCTGCTGAGACGCAGAGCGGCCGCCGGGTCACCTGAAAACACAAGGCGGACCAAACTGAACAACAGAACACCACAGATCCTCCAACAGGGTTTGAATCGCCGTCAGGTGACCTGACTGGTCAATACTTGGTACCCAAACAGAAACCAGAATGGTTCTGGTGCCGAGGTCGTGGTCCCTTGTCTACAGGTTATACGTTCATATGCAGATATCTGTTTTTAGAGCTCAGACTTGACCTGACAGAAGAAACAATTCTTTCACTAATCAGACGATATCTGCTGGTTTTGGTCTTTTCTCAGGATGTTCTGTCTGGATCCGTATTAAAGAAGTATCTTACCAACTCCGTGAGCTCCGGCCTTGCAGCTGTAGTGAAGCAGCGTCATGTCAGTCAAACCATCGCGGTCGTTCACGTGGCAGCCACGCTTCAGGATCTGCAGCACACAAAACACAGAAGACAGCGTCAGCTGGAGGTCATCGACAACCGGACCGGCTTAGTGTGTTGAAGACGTTTCACCTCTGAATCCGTTATAGAACCGCACAGACACGGTGATATACGCAAAGCTTGTTTCTGAGCACAGCTAACTTATTTAAGTCCTGCAGCAGTCTTTGTGACGTGACATTCATTAAGACACTGAAACTAAATATTAAATAAACAATATTAGATCGACCGCCTGGAAGTTTAACAGGGTTATGTGATGTATGTATATCTTTGTGTTATTCTTTAGTATATTATTTAAACTTCTGCAGCAGAAGCTCCAGACTCACTTCAGCTCTCCGTCGTATCGTTTAACTCTGTTAATTAAAATCAAAATGCGGCTCGGAGGCAGCTGATGCTGAGAACATGACAGCGATGTCAGCGAGCGTCTGAGACTTCACTCCTCTTTCTGAGTCATGTCTCCGTCTCCGTCTTTGATTCCTCCAGGCTGAGTCAGCTTCCTGCTGAGTCATGGTCGAGCCTCAGTGACTTCCCATCTCTTCTCTCTCTCTCTGCACCACTCTCTCTCTGCTTTGCTTTTCAGCTCCATGCAGCCATTTTAACTGGGTCATTATCACTGTGTTTGTGTATGAACTTGTATTAGTGACATTGTGGGGACTCACCTCCCATTTAGGACAAATTGACCCTTTTTTGTTCAGGAGATAAAACATTAAATTACACAGTCAAAATGTTGTTTTCATTTAATGAGGACTAAGCAGGAGGTAGCTGTCAGTAAAGCTGGGTTGTGTCTCCAGGCAGGTTTATGCAGTGTTAACCACCCAGAGCGCCCGTCATTTTAAAATCAATCAAAACACTAAAAATAAACTCCTGAAGTTTGTGTTGTAGACAGTTTAAGTTGTCAATAACCAGAACCAGAAATATTCATCATTTTATCTATGATTTTATTTTGGCGGGTTTCCTTTCTTTGTCATGAGGGAGATCCTGACCCGCCGTGCAGAGCTCATCATCACATCATCACATCAGTGAACAGAGGGACTGACCCGGCGCTCACTGCCCAGACAGAGGCTGTTTAATGGGGGAGAGTTCACTGAAGAGTCGGTGAGGAGGACTGAGCTGACTTTTTCTCATGTAGCTGTCTGTTCATAAGAGTTTTAGAGTTTTAAGTGTTGAATCAAACTCTGCTTAAAAAGCTCAACTGGACCTCGAGGGTTAAATGTCTGAAACATTTAGTGTGAAACTAATCGTGGTACCATTTTATACTTTAAACAACCTGATTGGCAGGTTTTTTTTTTTCGTTGCATACAAACCTGTTGAAGAGACTGAAATTTGAAATATCAAGTCCGACGTTCAGGCTTTGTTCTTAGCTCAGTCACAGCTCGGTGGGATTTCACTGTCCATTATCTGTGTGTGTGTGTGTGTGTGTGTGTGTGTGTCCAGAGGATTGAGGACTGAATCTGGGTCAATGTGACAACGACATCCGAGCATGGATTCAGGCTCCATGCCAACAACTAGGGCAGACGATGCAGACATACAGACTGCTTAAAGGTTTGAGCCACAGAGACAACAGAGACAACAGAGACAACAGAGACATCAGAGACAACAGAGACATCAGAGACAACAGAGACAACAGAGACATCAGAGACAACAGAGACAACAGAGACATCAGAGACAACAGAGACATACAGTCCTGCCAAGCTGTTGAGTTAGCCTCTGTAGCATTAGCATTAGCCTGTTTACATTTGTTATCTGTCAGTTTTTGTTTTGATCTTAAAGTTTGTTTCCATTCTCGCAATACGTGAACCAGGAACACATCTCAGGTCCTTCGAGTCTTTAAGCAGTCTTTAATCTGTTCTATTGGTTTTATTGTTTCACTTTTATTGTTTCTGTTTCTCGTGTGCAGTAGTCTCCAGTTTGTATTTGTACCAACTTGTTGTGCTAAACAAATAAAGGTTGATTGAAGCTCGTACTAAGGAAGCCAAACTGAAACCTGTTAAAAGACTTTCAGCTAGCTGTGGAAACAAATCTCTGCATTAACCTCCCTGTGTTGACCTGTTTAAGGTGGTATGACAGTGTGTAGTATTGAAGGTAGTATGACAGTAAGCTCACCTCATTGCCAATGACGTCAATCTTGTGCTGCACTTGGGGAACCCACTGACGCACGATGGCGAACAGCTCCGGGATGGTGGTCCGAGGGTCCATGAGGATCTCCAGACAGGCCGGGTCATTGGGGTCGAAGAAGGTGAAGGCTGGAGACAGGTAAAGCCAGAAGGAGAAGGACAGGAGCCGGGAGAACAAACGGACAGTGGATTATTCTGGACGGCGATGCCAAAGCGTTCTGTCACCCTCATCACATCAGAAGTAACTCGTGAGCTCTGCAGTTTCTCTTCCTGCCAGCTCTGCAGTCTGAGCTCTGAGGCCGGTTTCATTTCACTGAGTAACTATAATCAGTGACAACAAACAGCTCAGGAGTCCTTCACCGGACGACAAACTGCTTTTAGAAGTCTGAACGCTGATTTAACCTGATGTAGTTCAGATTAAACAGGTCACAGTACCGAGCTGACTTACAGACGTTAGGATGGACACTGAACCGCTTACTGTGGTTAGCTCGGTGACTGGTTAACTGGCTCAGCTGTGAGATGCCAGGAGCCAAACACACACACACACACACACACACACACACACACACACAGTGTGTAATGGGGTCGGCCTGCTCTCAGCCTGTCTGATGAATACTAATGAGCTGCAGCTCTGACTTCATGGCTGTGATGCTTCTTTGTTTCACTGACAGTGTTCATCTGTCCGTTAATAAGAACTCTAAACATTCACATGACTTTTATTTTGAAAGATTTTCCTTTGTTAACCTGTCCAGGTGACAGACAGCATGATTTTAAGGTGGTATGATGTGCCACAGTCTGATCAGAGAGGTACAACATTATGGACATAAGGTGGTATAAGGAAATGTATTTAAGGTGGTATACCATATTCTTTGGGTAACGGGGTCTGGACAGAAGGGTACGACAGTCTGCATTTAAGGTGGTATGACAGTATATAGTATTGAATATGGTAAACCGAATACATTTAAGGTGGTATGACATACTGTGGACTTTGGGTAGTCTATGACAGTATATGTTTAAGGTGGAATGACTGTGTGTATTTAAGGTGGTATGACGTACAGTAGTCTTTGGGCAGCGGTGCCTGGGCGGACGGGTGCACCATGGCTCGGCGCCGTGGCTCGTGTACCGGACTCTGGTACCCGGACACTGACAGCGGCTCGGGCTCCGGCTCGGCATCGCACTCCTCTCCGGCCGGTGCGTCCTCCTCTTCCTCTCTCTCCTCCCGCTCCTCCTCCTGCTCGTCGTCCTCCTCCTCGTCGACCTCCGTCCTCTCCTCGCCCTCCCTCTCCTCTTCTAGCTCATATTCCCCCTCGTCTTCGTCCTCTTCTTCCTCCTCTTTCTCCTCTTCCTCTTCTTCCTCCTCGGTCAGGACCTCCTCCTCCTCTCTCTGGACTCTGCCCTCCTCCTGCTCCTCCCGGTCGTGCCTCTCCTTCTCCTGGACCTCCAGGTTCTCCTCTTTGGTCATTATGAGGGATGCTGCAGCTGGTCCTGCGAGAGAGAGACGATTAGTCTGAAGCAGTTTGACAGACACACACATATAACAGGAGCCCCGGAGCTCTGTGAGTTCTCTGGAGAACCTTTTCATCTTAAAGAACCTTTTTTATCGTCACACACACAAACTTTTTGTAAAACTGATTCCTGCTTCTTTGAGTCGACTCGACTCTTTGAAGAACTAAAAGATAAAATGTTCCTCACAGAACTGAAAAAGGTTCTCCTGGGTGAAGTTCCACTTCAGGTTCTGACTCGGACCTTTATTTGTGTGCCGTACAGATCATTATATAAGCTATTGTTCATGGACAGCTCTGCAGCAGGACTGACAGCTGGCCTGTCTGAACCGGGTCCAGTCCTCATGATCCAGCACACACTGACAGGGTGCGGTGAGGACTCGTACGGACCGGGTTCATGTTCTGCTTCGGTTGATCCGGTCTGGTTTCTCAGCGCTCCTCGTTTTCTCTGTTTCTGCTCTGCATCACCAGACGAGAGCTAAATTTAGCTCAGAGAGAGTGTTTGTGTTTGTTTGTGTGTGTGAGAGATGAAACGCAGAGAAAGAAGCTAATTGACCCGCAGCAGCTAAAGAGGCTAACGCTAACGCCGCCTGTCCGTCATTAGCTGTCGACAGGCCCGACTGGATTAAATCTACTCTCCACTTTAGCAAATGGACGAGATGCTGAAATCCATCCAGCAGCCACTCCCTCCATCATCGAACCATCCATCTCCTCCTCCGTCGTGCGATGGAGGAAGGAAAGGAGGAAACACGCAGATGAATTCAGACTACAGACTTAGTGAAAGATGAACTCCATGTCTCATAATACAGCTGATGAACTCCTGATGTCATTCATAAACAACCTGATATAATAATACTTAACACAGGTTTGTGCATAGATCCTGATGGAATGCAACACTGACATCAGCCAATCAGCAGTGACTCCTGACTGTTTGAGACTCCAAACAAACAAACAAGCCGCGCACCGACGTGACGAACACGTACATGGAGGTCGGGTTGGATGGACGGGTCAATCTGAAACCATGCTGACTTGTTTTAAGTTAACTTTCGATCTTTTCCTGAACGTTTTGTTGCAGGCTTTGTATTTGAAGTGTAACCCAGTGCAACACGTTGACCCGTCATCACACCTTTTTCGTGGCCGTTTTGCAGTCCTGCCTCATGACAATGATCCTCATTTTGAATCCCTCCTATAACACGACGTTGTGTTTAAGCCGACACCGAGCACAGCACACACATCTTCCTGTGTCGATGCTGAAGGGTTCACACGGATCACAGACCATCAGAAAAGCTGCACATGACGAGCAGAGCGGCAGTGTTCAGCTCGTACAAGACGCCAGTTAAACCAGTGACATCCTCTTTATCTATATCTGCTCGTCCAGCAGCTCGATCGAGGCACATGAGACGTCTCTGTAGTCACAGAGTTAGCACACAAACAGCAGCTCTGTTGTTTCTTCATATGAGTCAGCTACTGTCTGCAGCAGCAGCTACATGCTAGGCTAACAGTTGCTATCAGTTGCATCAGACACACACACAGAGATTCAGATTTGTAGATCAGGATCAGACCTGATTGAAATTTCTTACAGATGTCTGATTTGTCCTGATCTCAGAGCAGCTACTGTAATCACAAAAAACAAAACTTATGATCCTCCAAAAAATAACATCAGAGATGACGTGAAAACAACACGTGCCCTCCTCTTCCTGCCGTGACGTTTCTGTGTTTAAACTCATCGTTTGTACATGATATAGTTTATATAATCAGCGGCGGCTCAGCTGGTTCATTCCTGCCTGAACAGAACTGTAATCGGCGTCTCAACAGAACTCAAACAGGACGCAGCCGAGGCCACAACAAAGGTTACGCAACATGACCGTGTGAGTCAGCATGGACGAAAAAGGAACACATGATTATGAAACATGAACGTGTGAACACAGGGAAGAGACGAACAAACAATTAATCAACTCAAATAATCTGAGACTGAATAATAAGACTATAGATTGATGTTTGATGATGCATACTGATATCAGTTTTCTTTGCACAACCCACAACAAGCATAATCAATAAGGTTCCCTTAAATTATTTTCATACCAATTCCACGTCACAGTTTAAAACAAAGACTTTTGAAAACATCTTCATCATTTCTGTACGTAACTTTCTTGTGATTTATGGGCTGAGCCGCGTTGGTGTTGAGCATACTCAGACATTTAGGCAAGAACATTAACACAGGACGCCACAAGCTGCGTCTGGACTTCATTCAAGGGAATATCAGAAGACCCTAAACGCCTCGTCAGTTTTACAAAGATGGAGTCAGTTATTTAACAACTACAGCGCCTGTGAGTGTCACAGGGAGTGTGACATGTTGAGCAGAAATGATAGTGAAAGATTCATGAAGTACAAATAAAGAAACAAGAGATTTATGACACACACAGCCAGTCAAAACAGGAGTATTAACGTGAGTAGCCTAATAATGTAGTAATAAGTATTTTTGCAGTACGTTTGGTTGTTTATGGATATTTATTGGTTCTGTATTGATATTACAGCCTGTGAATTAAGAATGACCTTGTACTAAATTAGTCAAAGACTGAGCAGAAATGAAAGTGAATGAAACAGTCATGAAGTCTATGACACACAGCCAGTCGAAACAAGAGTATTACTGTGAGTAGCCTAATAATGTAATATTAAATATTCCGATAATGGGATTGTAATATTGAATTTCTATTGAATTAATATAAATGTATCATTATTTATTGATTGCTTTCCTCCTTGGGAGCATTTTATTTTGCATCAGTGGAGTATTTTTGGTTGTTAATGGATATTTATGGTTTCTGGATGAGATGTTTAATATTAATAATGACCTGCAGTCCTCTGGTTTTACAGACTGGAGGATCATCTCTCCTGCACTGAGTCCCAGTGGGAATACTGGCCGAGCTGGAAACCACCATAATAACCAACAATAAGCTCCTCTGAGCCCCGCACACCCCGCACAGTTTACACAAAACGATCGTTTCACGCGTCTATCGGCTGGTTTTGGATGATCTGAAGGATGCGTGAACACCATGTGATGTGTACCAGCAGGTTGTGAGAGGCGGAGGAGGAGGGAGGCCATGGCAGCATCCTCCTCCTCCTCCTCCTCCTCTCCCATCCAGCCTCCATTTTACAACAGCTGAGACACAAAATACCGCAAAAACACGAACAAAATGAGCCACGCAGCCTCCCGCACAACTTCATCTCGAACCTAACAGAGATGTTTATGATGCGTGAGAATAAAAAAAGACAGATTCAAACTGCGACAGCTCCGGTTGGAGGTTTGTGCCAATGTGCGTAGTAAAAAAAACAGGACTGAAAAAAAAACGCCCCAATGCCAAACAATGAAATCACGCACACACAAAAAACAAAACACGCAGCTCTGATTGTTCCATCATCCACGCATTAACAACGCACGATGCTCGTTTGAACAGGCTGTCAGTGCAGATAATAATAAGAAGAAGAAGATCTTTATTAGACGCTGAACGGCGCCTCAGCATCTCCTCCATCTTCACACAAACACCACATCACGCACCGAGCCCGCATCAGACGGAACGAACAAACGTGCGTGGTAAAGATAAAGAAGGTGTTTTTACCTGAAAACAAGCTGCTGGATGTTGTTCGGTGATGAGCTCCTCTCCTCTCTGACCAACAGCACTGACAACACGGACGCTCTGCTCTCTCTCTCCCGCTGTATGCACACCTCTCTCTCTCTCTCTCTCTCTCTCTCTCATTTACTTCAGTTGGAGCTTTAAAGGCGCCACAGGCTGAATAAATATTCAATAAGTTCACAATATGAAGCACAACAGACAAAAACAGTTAATGAACTTTTCTATCATAAAATAACAAATTTATAATAATAATAACATTATTTTAATGATACTCTGACTCTGTGATTTACAGAGTTTCCTGATGGACAGTGAAGTAAACTGCTTCCAACTGTAGCTGCTGTTAGCTCATGTTAGCTCAGTCTGTTAGCTGCTGTTAGCTCATGTTAGCTCAGTCTGTTAGCAGGCCGCCTGGACTGTGAGCTCAAGTGGTCGGTGGACCTGAGGCGGGCTGAGTGAAGCCTGGCTGCTCAAACAAACCCTCTGTAACCACACCCACCTGTCAATCAAAGCGTCCACGCTCTTAATCCTGCATAACTTTAAGCCTTAATATAATGTGAACAGGTGAGTTGTATATAAATTCACCCTCAGTACAGTTGTCATGAACGGGGAAATTAGCTATAGAGACCAAAACTGTTTTTTGTACCAGGCTGTAAACATGTTTATTTCTGCTGTGAAGTTGGACATTTGAACATGGGGACTTATGGAGACTGACTCACTTCTGGAACCAGCCTCAAGTGGACGTTAGAGGAACTGCAGTTTTTGGTATTTCAGCACTTAGACAAGCTCACTAAAAGCTTCAGTTTCACAAAGCAGTTTTGTCCTGAGTCAGTGAAGGTTGACGACCTTTTCACACAGCGCAGTCTGCTCATACACTCAAACACTCGTTATACAGGCACACAGCTCCTGATGCTGAGCTGTTCACCTCTGTGTTAACATACAACCTGAACATACACCCAGTGCACACTGACATCTTGTGGTCACTGTATGCAACAACACCTTTGTACATTTTAAATGGGCGCAGTCTTACAGTGTGGACGCTGAATCAGCTGTACTTCAAATAAACGCTGTGGAGGGCGTCACAGAATGTAACTGCAGTTCTTTGTATTTTCAAACTTTTATTTTGAAATGCTGTTAAATGTATCTTGTAAATAAAGTTTGTTATTTGTACAAAACAAACATTTGCAGACGTTTGTTTTCTTTTAAACTTTATTTCAAAGAATGAACAATAACCAGCACGCGCAGGCACACATGCAGACATCATCGCACACTTTGTGTCGTCTTCACTCTGCCACCAAAAATAAATCTAAACTAACGATGAACTTTGAGTGAAGGACGACAAACGAAGACAGAGAGTGTGATATATTAATATCAAACCTCAATAAAACAAACCAGCGACAGTCGTACATAACAGAAACTCTGATAAATATAAAAAAGACCCAAAGCATGTCCAAACAACAGAAATCTGCATTTCTCTAACAAAGTCTGTTACAGTAATCAGTATTCTGCGTGTTATGTATTGCATATACTGCATATATATATTAGAAGTAGTTAGGACAGTGCAAACAATTCCCCATAAAGCACCATTATAAAAAAGACGTGTAAAAACTGCTGCAAACAATCATGGCTCCTCCTGTGATGAGTTTCTGATCCATGGAGGTTTGTGTGTTCATAAAACTTTCCTCAAGCTGAGAGTGAGCGATGTAATCTGTGACACTGTGAGTCTGTCTATGTGCCAGACGAGCTGTTCTCATCTGTCATCAGACAGTATAGATGCTCTGTACATATCTGTCTGTCAGCACTTGTTGGTTAACTCTACAGCTCACACAGAGATGCTGAGCACCCAAGCACACTATTTGAAGACCAGAACCTGAATTCAGGGAAGACTGGCTCAGTGAACGTGCAGTGAAAGGTGTGGAGGTGGATCATCCCTTTAGGGTACACTACGAGGAAGGACAGAACGCCAGCAGGCCAGTCCAGATACACTCCAACTCTGTGAGAGGCAGAGCGGCAAATCTGTTTCTCTGCTCTGTTATTGGACAGGACGGAGTATGTGTCCTTAGAGCAGAGCAGCATCCAGGACTTGTTTCCAACCCAGCAGGCAGCATCCTTACCGTGCCTACTGATCCCTCTGTAGGTTACACCTATAGAAACGAAGCCTTTCCACTCGACCTCCCAGTAACAGCGACCAGTCAGACCATTTCGACACAGGACTCGTAGCTGCTGATTTGACTGTTGCGCTTGCCATCTTGCCCCTCTCACCTTCTTGTTGTCTTCAGACAGAATGAGGTCGATGTCGGCTGTGTCTGGGTCCAGTGTGAGAGAGCAGGCATCTGATGGACAAAAACACCAAGTAAACAAGAGAAGAAGGTTTCATCCATCCTGGGCACCACTGATGGAAAACACCTCATGAATGGAGGTCTGTGGAGGTCTGTGGAGGTCTATGGAGGTCTATGGAGGTCTATGGAGGTCTATGTATCCTATAATCATGAGAAAACTATCCAAAACAACAAATGAAAACACACATGATGGATGGGTGTTAACTGAACTTTCTATTTTAAGTTTAATAAACTTCAGTTAACTTAATTCAGTTGGTTTTAGCTTTTCACAACATGTTATGACTGAATGAACTATCCAGCTGTACTTCAGTTAACTCCTTCTTTTAAAGCTTGGAAAATCAAACAGTAAGTCTTGAATGAACTGATGTCACTGTTGGCACATACTTACACTTCCTCAGGCTTGGTTTTAGCCTCTTGGCTCCTCCATTGTCCACCCTGAAGTAAACCATGTCACACCAGCACATTTCAGTTTAGAGACATGAGCATTAAACGGTTTTCTTTCATACAGTATGTTCATTAAACTGCTTCATTTACTCCTTACATGTTAGGCTCACCTTTCATCTCAGTTTTCCTGGCTGAGGCAGTATAGTGAGGACTACACAACACACACCGCCGTGTTTGATAATGACCTGTGGTCTCACATGGTTTCCAAAGCTGATGCCTCTGTAGGTATTATCTGTACCTGACAGTAAGGCTCTCCATACCTGAGAGTGTTCAGTCTGCAGAGGGGGTCCTCCACTGCAGCAGAGAGCAGCTGCACTCCTGGGTCCTCTGGGTGATTGTATCTCAGGTCCAGCTCTCGCAGACAGAAGGGGTTGGAGCTCAGAGCTGAGGCCAGAGAAGCACAGCCTACCTTTGTTACCTGACAGCCTGCGAGACTACAAACAAAACACAGACAAGTCTCGGGTCAGTTCCTAGTGAGTCATCATGCACCCTTAACTAAACTTTTAATTTTTAAACAGTGTAGCAGTTTCTTCAATAAACTGGCAGAAGGTTTCAGGTGTTCTTCAAATCTAATTTGCTCTGATCTAATGAAGGTGAGTGAATTGTGACCTGAGAGATTTCAGTCGACAGTCCCGACTTCCCAGAGCAGCACAGAGCTGCATCACTCCTGAGTCGTGCAGGTCGTTGTTACTTGTATCAAGTGCTCTCAGAGGAGATGATTTAGAGCTGAGAACTGAAGCCAGAGATCCACAGCTCCGCTCTGACAAACCACACAAGCTCAACCTGAAGAAATCATTTTTTTTTATCAGTGATAAAAACTGAACCAAACACACACAAAAAGAAAACTGGCATCCGTACACTGCTCAACCTGAGCTGACCTGAGAGCTTCCAGTTTACAGTGTGGACTCTGTAGTCCAGGTGAGATCAGCTTCACTCCTGAGTCCCTCAGATTGTTCATACTCAGATCCAGCTCTGTCAGACTGGAAGACGAGCAGCTGAGAACTGACGCCAGAAATCCACAGCTGTTCTCTGTCAGACAGCAGTTAACCAGCCTGTAGTACAAAAATGATGAAAGTCATGAAATTATTAGAAAAGAGGCCAGACAGCAATTAATGCATTATTCTATCTTGTGCAGGAGAATAAATGTTGTTTTTGTGAAATCCGCAGTAACACTTTGTGCCCAGTAAATGACTGTAAACCAGTTCACAGTACTATACTGTGTATTCAGTCCAACACTACAGAAATTATACAGTTACTGTAACCAATGATGTACTGTAGAGTTACTTGTCAACAGCTGCCAGTTAGTTACTGTGGATTTCACAGTAGGTTAGAATGGGATCCATTAGAGGCCATATCAACACTACCTGTGACATAGCCTGACATTCGCTGATTGGCTGGAGAAAGTCACATGATTCTGCTCCTTCATTTAAGAGATGTGGGGCACCATTTTAAAAGCCCATGGAAGTGACCACAAACGGTTCCTCGCCTGATAAAGTGTTAAATTTAGGTCCTTTTCGACAAAGATTGCTTCTCCAATCTGCAGCCTCACCACTAGATACCACTAAATCCTACCAATGCACTGGAAATGTACGTGGGGTGGGCTTGGTTGGCTGGTTTATTTTCTGTTGACTTAAAGAGGTCACAGACAAAGAGCCGAGGCCAAATGGAGATGGAAGTGATGAGACGTTCTCTAACCAGATAGACAAGGATGCCATGCCAAGTACAAGAATAAGCAGATCGTATCTTTACAAATGGTAAACTGATCTAACCTGAGACTTTCCAGTTTGCAGGGCGGCTTGATCAATCCAACACAGAGCAGGTAAACTCCTGAATCCCTCAGTGGGTTGTAATTCAGGTCCAGCTTTCTCAGGCTGGAGAACTCTGAGCTGAGGACTAATGAGAGCTCCTCACAGCACATTTCCGTGAGGCTGGTGTGATTCAACCTAACAACATTTCAACCACTCAGTGATTATACAAAGACAAGACAATCTGTACAGTTACACAAAAGCATCGAGCTTCATCTAACCTTAGAGTTTCCAGTGTACAGTTTAAGCTGTCCAGTCCAGTGCAGAGCACACTCACTCCTGACTCCTGCAGGTCGTTGTTACTCAGGTCTAGCTCTGTCAAATCACAGGACTGGGAGCTGAGAAATGATGCCAGGACTGTACAACTTATCCTTGACAGGTTACAGCCACTCAGCCTGGAGAATAAATAATGAGGATAAAGCAAAATAAAACAGAAGAAAAGACATCAGTGCATTTTGTATATTACATCTTTCAGGATTCATGTGTGTATATATTTATTTATTGTGCCTACAGAGCTTTTTTGGAGGCTTTGATCACAGGCAGCAGCCTTAGAAAACCCTCCTCTGAAGCAGAGAATTTCTTCAGGTCAAACATGTCCAGATCTTTGTCCGATGACAGTAAGATGAAGACCAGAGCTGACCAATGAGCAGGAGACTGACTATCTGTGAAGAGTCGGCCTGAAGCCAGGTACTGCTCAATCTCTTCCAGCAGAGAATGGTCCTTAAGCTCATTCAGACAGTGGAACAGATTGATGCTTCTCTGCGGAGAGAGATTCTTCCTGATCATCTTCTTGATGTACTGGACTGATTTCTGGTTGGTCTGCGAGTTACTTCCCTTATGTTTTAACAGACCTTGTAGAAGAGCCTGATTGGTTCCCAAAGAAAGACCCAGCAGGAAACGAAGGAAGAGATCCAGGTGTCCATTGGGACTCTCCAATGCCTTGTCCACAGCAGTCTGGTAGAAGTGTAGAGATGTATCCTTGAATAGTTCAGACCATTTCGATTTTGATTGCACCTCAGACAGCAGATTGACTCCAGAGTTGATGAAGGTCAGATGGACATGAAGAGCAGCCAGAAACTCCTGAACACTCAGATGGACGAAGCAGAACACCTTGTCCTGGTACAGTCCTCTCTCCTCTTTAAAGATCTGTGTGAACACTCCTGAGTACACTGAGGCTGCTCTGATATCGATGCCACACTCTGTCAGGTCTGATTCATAGAAGATCAGGTTTCCTTTCTGCAGCTGCTCAAAAGCCAGTTTTCCCAGAGACTCAATCATCTTCCTGCTCTCTGGACTCCAGAGTGGATCTGACCCAGCTCCTCCATCATACTTGATGTTCTTCAGTTTGGACTGAACCACCAGGAAGTGGATGTACATCTCAGTCAGGGTCTTGGGCAGCTCTCCTCTCTTTCTGGTTTTCAGCACATCCTCCAGAACTGTAGCAGAGATCCAGCAGAAGACTGGGATGTGGCACATGATGTGGAGGCTTCGTGATGTCTTGATGTGGGAGATGATTCTGCTGGCCTGCTCCTCATCTCTGAATCTCTTCTTGAAGTACTCGTCCTTCTGAGGGTCAGTGAACCCTCTGACTTCTGTCACCATGTCAACACAGTCAGGAGGGATCTGATTGGCTGCTGCAGGTCTTGTGGTTATCCAGAGGCGAGCAGAGGGAAGCAGTTTCCCCCTGATGAGGTTTGTCAGCAGCACATCCACTGAGGTGGACTCTGTAACATCAGTCAGGATCTCAGTCTTGTGGAAGTCCAGAGGAAGTCGACACTCATCCAGACCGTCAAAGATGAACACAACCTGAGGCTTGTCAAAGCTGTAGGTTCCTAATTTTTTAGTTTCAGTAAAGAAGCGGTGAAGAAGTTTCACCAAGCTGAACTTTTTCTCTTTCAGCACATTCAGCTCTCTGAAAGTGAATGGAAATGTGAACTGTATGTCCTGGTTGGCTTTGCCTTCAGCCCAGTCCAGAGTGAACTTCTGTGTTAAGACTGTTTTCCCAATGCCAGCCACTCCCTTTGTCATCACTGTTCTGATTGGTTCATCTCTTCCAGGTAAGAGTTTAAAGATGTCTTCACATCTGATGGTTGTTTCTGGTCTGTCTGCTTTCCTGGATTCTATTTCAATCTGTCTGACCTCATGTTCATCATTGACCTCTGCAGTCCCTCCCTCTGTGATGTAGAGCTCTGTGTAGATCTGGTTCAGAAGGGTTGGGTTTCCTGCTTTAGCAATCCCCTCAAACAAATACTGGAACTTCTTCTTCTGATTAGACTTGAATTTACGTTGGCAGATGACGGAGTCAGTTTCTGAATGGACAAACAACAACATCAAAGGGTGGATGTTACAATATGAAAAAACAAAAAATGGCAATGGCTTATTATTATTATGACCAAAGATTAGAGCAAATAAGATCTGTAACACCAAAGTTCCATGCTGGAATTACTGCTCAGTCAAAGGGTCTTACACAGAGCTAAAATTACTTTGTTACATACATAAGTAAAAGGTTTAGCTTCACCTTTGTCTGAAACAGATGCCTGTAAAATCACCAACGCATGTACAGCGTTGTCTGGTTGCAGTTCTGACTTTAACAGCAATATTTATTTGCCAATGACAACTTGGAAACTGTTACTGTGGAGCCCTGGTGAGGAAGCTTCTTTAGCTTGTTTAGTAGATTGGGCTGCATGCTGTCAATGCTGGTAACAAGTTAGTATGTTAGCTGGCTAAGCTAGATGACTGAGTTATCTTCACTGAAACGTTCATATATTCAGACGTTGCTGCAGTTAAAGATTCTTTTAACCCTCCGAGAACTGTGTGGTTTTGAGCTTTCCTCATTTACTATACACCTTGTTAGATAAATGCCACCATTTCTGGGAGGTTGTAAAAATGCATGTTTCCATGTTAAAATGTCTTAACTGCTCCGCAGAGAATCAGCCAGCTCCTCCTGATCCATTTCCATCAGGAAGTTTATTGTGATCTTCATAAATGCGTCTCTGCTGTTCTTCCTGTTCTTCGCCTCCTCGTCCTCCTTCCTAACCTCTAAGCATTCTGGGTAATTTGAACTCAGAACCCTCTGAATCCTCTGCAGCTCGTTCTTCACAAAGATGACAATGTTCTCCTCAAGCAACTGGAACAGAAAATCATACAAATTAAAATCTGATGCTAATATCAGAGAATCCATCATCCACTGGATTAAACAGTGTTGGGGCAGATGTGTAGTTTTGCATTCACATACTATAAATATGGAGTTCAGGTCTGGTTGATTCTTCCAGGGGGGCTGAACTCTGGAAACCTCAGACTTGTCCTGAAGGTCTCTGTGAAGGAATATGATGCATAATGTGTTGTGGTAACCTACACACTCACATGAGGGCAGTTAAAGTCAGAAAGAAATTCTGCATCTCATGACTGAGAGACTCATTTTCATTGGGTTGTACCTTTTTCCAGGGGGGCGTCCATCTTTGAAAGTTAGAGGTTCAGACTTTGACTGGTCACTCTTCATGGACACACAGCTGGGTTCAGGGGACTCTGGTCGCTCCTGGTTGGCCCTGAGAGAAACAGAATCAGCATCAGAAACTTTTCTGGATGTTTAAAGATACAAACAATGTGACAAAAGTCAATAAAAGCTTACTACCCTCGGGAAGGGGGTCGTCCATCTTTGAATGTTAGAGGTTCAGACTTTGACTGGTCACTCTTCATGGACACACAGCTGGGTTCAGGGGACTCTGGTTTCTTCTGATGGATCCTAAAAGTAACACAGGATGGTCAAAACAGTGATGGCATTAAAAAGAGAGACTGTCTTCACCAGAAAAACAACAGCATTCATCTTTTGTTGAAATATTGAAAAAATTTACCAAATACTGTAAAATCATTGACTGTAAACCAGATCTCATGTTCTACCAACAAGATCAAACTCGGTCTCTTTAATGACCACACACTTCTACTTTAACCAAGTAGTTTTTGTTGCCTAAACTTTGACGGTTAAAAAAGGTGGAGCAACCAGCAAAACCAGTCAGTTACAGCACATGTTTTTGTCATCAGTTTTAAATTCTTAGACGTTATCAGCAGCGTGATGTCCATCTTTGAAAGCACTGCTCTCACTGCTCAGTGTTTTTCTGTTTATGATTTTAATTTAATAACCTGTTCGAAGCCTTCTTGTGTTTTAACCTTTCGTCTTACTTAATCACATGATAAGATTACATGTATGGAATAATCACAACACACTGTAAACACTTGACTAGCGTACCTTTTCTTGTTGGAACATGCTGCCCCACCTGTAAGTAAAAGTAGAGAACGAAAGTGTCTTTTTGGATTGACGACATCAGGAATTATTTATTCCATTAAAATATCATAGAGATCATTATACTCAAAAAGAAGAAAATCCATTTAAAGAGACTGAAATTAGAAGAACTCCCCAAATTAAACAACGTAAAGCTTACTTGAGTTTTTCCTTTTGGTGTCTTTCATTCCAGTAGATCATCTGTGTCCTGAAGACGTCTGACTGACTGAAAAATGACAATCTTAGTGGGATGAATAAAAGTTAGTTAATCCATAAATGAGACACTCCTTTATGAGTCCTCTGCGTCTGCAGGCTCCTGTTAAACTTTATTGAACTCTGGACCCGTCGAACTGGTCTGATGAGCGCACTGAGAAAGAAAGCACAGATTGGGTAACTTCATCCTCAGCAGTATCTATATACATGCAGTCTACCCTCTTCTTTAATGTTTTGAGTTTTTGAACCTTTATTTAAAAGTATCGGCTGAAGAATGACAGGAAAGTGTGAATAGAGGGAATGACATGCAGCAAAGGGGTTGGAATCAAACCGTGTATATCATATCAGCCTGAAGACACAGGACACTATAAGGCACTTTCATTATCACATAACCGAAACAGAAAAATAAAAGATCAGTTAACAGGTACCTCCCAAACTGGTATTTTGCCAGAACTGTCGTACACATGCCTATAGGAACATACCTGTGCATGGTCTACCTGAAAAATACAAGCCACTGTGCACAGAACAGGTGTGTGAAATAAATATTGTTTTGAAACCAAGAAGACTTTACACAGTTTGAAGGTAAACATAATGTGATAGAGGAGCCACTAGTGTGTACATTTTGATTAAATTACAAAACACCAGGTGTTTTAATCACATCAAGCAAGGTTAGTCTAAGTTTGTATGTGACAGAAAGCACATGATTCTTAATGTACAAACGACTTATCTTTTAAATTTGGCTTTTACTTGAAAGATTTGTTTATTTATATACATTTTCTGTATTTTAATCTGTTGGTTAGTATGGTGCTGCTCAGTCCTTAATAAAAGTCTCTCTTCTTCTAAACCTGTTAAAAGTCATATTTTATAACATAGAGCTGATTCTGATCATATAAAACATATATTGATATTTCTAAAGCATTATTAGTGGATGTGTTGTTATATTTCCTGTGTTAACGTCATCAACGCGTCATCCAGGTGCTGATGATGTAAACTTTGGGCACTCTGCCCTCATCCATCATGGCTGTTTCGTGTCGCAATCGAAGGTCAGACTCATTCTTTCTTCTGATTGGACGTGACGCCACACCGCCCGCCCCCCTCGCGCTCCATGTGGCCTCTCCCTGCTCTGATTGGACCCCCTCGCCTGCCACTCAAACCACCCTCCAGCCAATCGGGTGCGTTTGTCCTCTCCACTTCATGTTCGCCGGCAGCTCGCGCCGCTACTCTTCAACATGTCGGCTCCGTGTGTCTTCCCCATGTGTGTGCGCGCGAGCCGCGGCCTGCTGAGGCTCCGGAGCGGGGCGGCGGGCGCCTCCTCCCCGGCCCTGGTGGACATCGTCCGGACACTCTCCACGGACAAGCCGCCGGCCGGAGCGGGCAGCGCGACGGGCGGGCTGGCTCAGGCTATCCTCCAGGAGAGGCTCCAGCAGGTGAGCAAGCTAACCTCCGCTGGGTGCGCTCGATTTGTTCAACTCTTCGACCTGTCAGAGCGAACACACCTCTCATCGGAGAGGCTGGACGCGTAACCCCGCCCACGCGGCTTGATCATGTGAATCAAAGCGGAGGCTCCCTCTGTGACATTCCCAGCCTCAGGTTGGAGTCAAAGCTAGCTCACTTCTTACACCTTAATGTGACGGACACGGAGCGGGAGGTGGTGTTTAGTGTCTGTGTGTGTGTGTGTCCGCTTCAGGGACGTTAGTTTCCCGCCCCTCGCTGCGGTGTGTCCGGCTGTCCGCTCTATGAATGACAGGTTAGCGAGCTAACGTTAGCATGCGTTTGTACTGGGACTGACTGTGTGCACCGCCCGGGAGAGACACGCCGGTGTGACTGAGCTGTGTGGATGTAGCTGTGACAGTTAGCATGTGGTTAGCATCAGCTCTGAGGTTATATCAGCTCCACACACACACACACACACACACACACACACACACACACACACACACACACACACACACTCTCACACACACTGGGCTTTATGACGAAGCTGTGTTTTATCAGTCGGAGCTGTTGGAGGTGTCACAGTGTTCACAGCCAAGGTTTGTTTGGTTTGAAGGTCAGAGGAGACCTCCACCCTCTCCACCCTGCTTCAGTTCAACATGAAACCCAAATATCCCCCCCCCCCCACACACACACACCCACACACCATGTGTGTGTGACATGTTGCTAATATGTAAGATAAATCCTCTTAAACCTCCCTCTACCTCACAGACCGTTAGCCATCCGCAACGTCCTCTTCGCTCTCTTCTCCTCTGACATTATGTCCATAGAGCCCGGCTAACAAACTGAGCTAGCAGCAGCTAACAAACTGAGCTAACATTATCTAACAGCAGCTAACTAGCTAAGCTAAACTTTGCTAACAATAGCTTATAAACAGAGCTAACATTATCTAACAGCAGCTAACAGAGCTAACAGACTGAGCTAACATTAGCTAACAGCAGCTAACCAGCTAAGCTAACCTTAGCTAACAATAGCTTATAAACAGAGCTAACATCATCTATCAGCGCTAACAGACTGAGCTAACATTAGCTAACAGCAGTTACAGTTAGTTATGAAATGTTGGTGTCATGTGACGTTTAGATCTTAATTAGTTAATCTCTAATGAAATAATCGTCAGGTCTTTTAGCAGTGACGAGGATCTGATCTGACCGACTCAACCTGACGTGTTAATACTCAGTCCAGCATCTGTGCTACGATAATGAGCTAACGAGATTAACGATCACGTCTCCTCCATTACTTTACATTACTGACATGAAACCAGCCAATCAGCTTCCAGCTGTCAGTTTGTTGACGATATCGCTGCAGTTCTGCTTTGACTGTGTCAACGAGTGTGAGGACACAGTCAAAGCAGGTATATTGCAGTCGCTCTGTTAGAAACCAACCAAAAGAAAAAGAAAAAATTCTGGGAATTTTCAAAGTTGGAAACTTTCCATGAGAATTTATGGGGATAATTCGGGAATTTACTAAACTGAAGGTTGGCCCTTTTAACAGGGAACTTAAATATAGTTGGGGAAAACATATTTTTATCATAAGATTGACTAAAACAACCAGATTTCATGCAGGTGCACTTGAATATCTGTTTTTCCCATGGAGTTTCTGATTTGGAATATTTCCAAAATTCCCCAGCTTAACTTCGCTCTTCATGTGTCCTTCCCAGGGTTACTCTTCATGAGCCACAAACAAATGTCTTCTTTAAGGACGCAGATGTGACAAAGCACACGTAAAGAATGAATGAAACTTTGTCACTGTCGTCATCTGTTTGTATTTTTTTGTCCAGGGTCAGCCTCCTCCTGAGGGAGGCGAGGGGGACAAGGAGAGAGACAGAGAACAGACGGAGGACAAGCAGAAGCAGAAGGAGAACACGGCCTACGCTAAGAAGATGGTGGTCCGGCTGGCGGGGCTGATGGGACTCGGCGGCGCGGTCGGCATGGTTTATATATTCGGTGAGTGTCTGTCTGATACGCAGGTACACTGACCTCGGGCGTGAGTCCAAACATGCTGACGCTGAGATGCTGCCGGTCAAATTTCTGTCCATTCACTGCTGCAGCTCACAGACGCCTTGTGGTTGGAGTGAAGCCACGACTCAGGAAGGAAACAGGTTTTATCCTCAGCCCACAAAAACGTCAATGAATCGAGGGAATGAAAACAAACTTTAGTTTATCAAGCAGGTTTTCATCCTGAAAGACGAGATCTTGTTCAAACTGATTGTTTTGTAGATATTCACGATAGACACGCTGCAGTCTGCTCGTGTCCTCGGTGGTGGCAGCAGTGTACCAGATAGTGATGGAGGAGGTGAGGATGGACTCAGTGATGGAGGTGTAGAAGTGCACCATCGTTGTCTTTGGCAGGTTGAATTTCTTCAGCTCATCAATGAGTCAAAACATAATTTGGACTTTAAAAGTCAGAAAACAACAAAAAATGTTCCAGATTTACGTCTTCAGGTGTCGAAAACTTTCAGATAAACCAAGAAAAGAAGCAAATCTTCACTTTGTGGAAGCTGAAATCAAGAAAGTTTGTGTTGTCACCTTGTGACAGTCATACACAAACCAAAGAATAAATGATTAATGAGTAATCATTAAGGTCAGCTTGTTAAATAGGAACTTGATCTGAAGCCCCCCCAGCCTCTCCACCAGTGAGGGGGTAGAAGATGTTGTAAACGTCGGGTGTGATTGGTTTATCGCCCCTCAGCTTCCTGTTTTAGAAGGGACGGCCCACAGGTGGGTGGCGCTAGCAGCTGTCAGTCGGAGGTGAGCGTCAGAGAAGAGTCAGACTGAGAGCGATAAAGAGGTTTAATTCATTGGTTTGTCGGGTCGAATAAAGACGAAGTGAAGTCAGTGAAGCAGCCGGTTGAACAGAAGTCGTGAACTTCCAGCGAGTTTAATTTTTGGAGTTTAATCGACGAAGACTTGAAGGGATTTTCTTAATTAATCAGGTAAAGATCAGCTTCAGCTCAGCAGGGATTGAGTGAACTGATTATGAAGTCACTGCTAGTTTAGATCCTCAGGTTCTTTAGTGGCCGTGAAGTTTTGGGATAAAGCCACGTTTGGATCTTTTATCTGCTGCGTGAAGTTTCCTGATGGTCAGACGGGTGGATGGACGGAGCTCACAGAGGATGGATGTAAATCTTTTTGGATGTGCTCATCTCATTGTGGAATATTTCTGTTCTGGATTAACGAATGGGGAATACTCTTCTTGTGTGGATTATTCTGGATTATAAGTGGGGAAGCGTGCATGTCTTCACCTCTCTGCAGATAGGTTTGTGAAATACTTTGTGCTTCTCCGTCGTCACGAGATTCAGGTAACGTGCAGGTCAATATTAACAGATGACGCAAGAGTTTGCGAATTAAATCTGTGACTGTTCATACGGTGATAAAACGTGCATAGAGAAGTTTCTTTGTAGGAAAAATATCTGTTTGTGTTTTTATTGCGGCTGCAACTGATAATTATTTCATTAAAGTATTTAGTATTTATTCTATTAATTGTTCAGGTTGTAAACGTCCATGAAAATATGAAATGTGGCCATCAAAGGTTGGTGGAAACCCAAGGTGACATCTTGAGATGGCCGGCTGGAGACGGGACGCTTGATTAAACAACACAAACATTTAATTTAACAGTGTCTGTAAACCTGAATGACGCCAGCCCAGTGAACAGGAAGTGTTTAACAAACATTTGAAATATTTGAATGAAATCATGAGCTACCTGATCAAAGTCATTTAAAGAGTCGGACCTTTGGTGACAGCTGTCAGCACTCGCTGTGGTCTGAGGTTCAGTACACGGCTCCCTTCTTCTAGATCTCGTCACATGACTTTAATAACTGGTCTACAAACAAATGTTGAAGCTTAAACTTGAGTGTAAAACACTGAACTTTATTTTTGTTTCTTTCTTGTTTAGGCACCAATTCAGTGGACGAACAAGGAAACGTGGTGAGTTTTCCTGTCACACACACACACACACACACACACACACACACACACACACACACACACACACACACACACACACACATATCATTCGTCCAGGTGTGATTCTGCACACATCACCAGGAGTACCTGTCAGTGCTTTGAGGTGATGGCGGTTTGAAAAGCTTGTGTCCACACAGTGAAGACACATTTACCTGCCTGTTCAGGCTCAGATGGGATATTCACAACGACCAGAGCCGAGCTCGCGTGGTGGTTTGCGTTGGCACACTTCGACGCGCTGCTGCGAATTTCAGCCGCCTTTTTCTTCCCACCGCTTCCTTTTGATGTGTGCTGGCAAGATCCTCTTCCTGTTGGCGGCTGTGACATGTGTCTGTCTGATGGAGGTGTTGGTATGGGAAAGGAAGGAGCACACTTATGTCACCTTCGCTGTCGCCCTTTGTTCATCGCTGTGCTGTAATAGAAGAAGGGCAGCACACTCGACAGGTAGCTGCGACATCGCGTCCGTCTGAGCTGTGAGTTTGGGAGAGCAGAGGACATCAAAGGGTCCAATTATCCCACCTCCAGACACTAATGACCATCACTTCCAGTCCTCTCATGTACCGCCGACTGATATAAAAAGACGTCAGGTTTGACCCACGTTATCCCAAAATGTCCTCTGCAGACCTGGAAAATCAAAAACAAAGACTGAAATCTTCAGTCTGATCCCCTGGAAACTGGTTCCAGAAGCAAAATGTGGAGCCAACAATCACCCTGAATATATATAAAAACCTGTAGAGAAGGTAAAACGTGCCACAAATACTATTTCTGCTGTACTTCTCTTGTGTTGCGTAGTTTATTCATTTAGGTCTCAACCAGTAGGTTTTTGGTTCCCATGGGTCCTTGAAGTCTCTGAAAGTTTGTGAGTTTGTGGGCAAAACAATCAAGGCCTTGAGCATTTTATTTATTTATTTTTTTTTACCAAACGTAAAAAAATTGATTGTGCTGTGTTGGGTCCTTGAATTTGATGGACATGGGTCTGAAAAGTCTTTGGAAAGTCTTCACCCACCCATTAAATATTCGGACGTCTGTATTGGAACAGTGTGTGTTAAAAATTAACATTTCATGTTTGATCATAGACGTTTATTCTTGACCTTCAGGGTACGTGATGAAATAAAGCTTATAAGCTTGGAGCTTTCAACCACATCTCAGATTCTTTGACAGCTGAAGTCGAGAACATGTTAATATTCTTTGATAATTTCTGAACTAGCAGTCATCAAAGTGTTTTATGAAGACATAAACTGAAGATTCCTCTGTCCAGGTGTCTTCTACAGTCCCAGCTCTGAGCTCTGAGACAGGATCTGCTGTTGGAGGTGTTGGTCTGGGAAGACAGGTCACTTCAAAGGGCACACTTCTGCCACATTAGGGCCCTTTTGTTGGTAGTAAAGAGCCAAACTTGTCAGGATGGCTTCCTGCTGATCGGCCTTTGTCATCTTGACTTTGAAGCTGTCAGCCCGAGAAAGAAGAGTTGTCCACAGAGAGAGAGAGAGAGGATTTTTACTTTCTTTGCTCAGCCTTGGACAGGAGAAGAAGGAAGAATGGCTTCCAACTGGAGCCTGGTAGCTTCAAGTTTGAGGGACAGTCGAGGTGCCTGATGATGAGTCTTAGTCCTGTTGTTTTGCTGTAGAAACCTTCAGGGGACAAGGACAGTCATAACTCTGTGATCATAGGTGTGCAAACTTATCTGTTTTATCAAACGTTGCGTGGAATGAATCAGATTAGTCGATCAAATTCAAGATTCAGCCCATCACCAAGTTTGTGTCCCAAAGAAGCAGCAGCTGTGGAGTGCTGACGAGGTGTGGATGTGGGAAAGATGAAGTCTTTTGTCTCCGTCCACTTCCTTACAGCCGGTGGACGATGGCTTTCGTCAAAGAGCACACTTATCACGCCTTCGGACTTCCTGTGGGGAGCTCCCAACAGACGACACACTTCTCAGGCGAGTGCGATGACCGTCTTGTGCCGCTCGTCAGAGCCTTCAAAAGGCACACTTATCTCACCTCCTCGCTCCTCCACTCGGGCTCTTTCTCGTCTTCACAGGACATTTGCTAAACAGGACTGTGACATGTGGCGTGTGCCGGCGCTGTTTGTGGGCTGTTAGTCCGGGAAGATTACTTCAAAGGACACGATCAGTGTGTGTGTGGGGTCTCAACCATGTTGTCTAGCCAATAAAGTCCTAAATTAATTGTTTTAAAATGTCTGACCATAGTGGAAATTGTCCATAATTTCTACAAACCTAAGTTGACATCTGCGGATATCCTGTAATGTCCAACTAACAGTCCAGAACAAAATATTCACTTTACTACCATTAGAAGAAAAACACCAATTCAACAGTAAGGATCGGTCGGAGCAAGTAAATCTTCTAACTCACCTCTCTGATTTGGGGAAGCGGTCAGAACAGATTAAACAGATGTTTCTTCTGGAGCTGATGATGAACTTAGTCGTACTTGGCATTTCATTCACCCCCAAAACAAGAGGTCAGTTTGTTGGCGTTTGAGGATGTGGGTGAAATTGTTGGTGTTGCATAATTTGCTGGAAGTTTCTTTCTTTAGACTTTATTGATCCCTCAGAGGGCCACATAGAGCGGTGCCCTGAGAGCAGTTGGGGGTTTCAGTGCCTTGCTCAAGGGCTCAAGGGCACCTCAGCTACCACTCCACCTTCCATACTTTGGTCCATACTGGACTTGAAGTTCTGGACTAGGTTCCCAAGTGAAGTCCCTACGGACTGAACTACTGCCGCCTCTGTTTGAGAGCAATGAAACGGGTCATTTAGGAGTACCTAAAAGAACTGACAGTACGGCAACAAAGAGTCTTTGCTGTTTGATTTGAAGACTGCTAATAAATAAAACAGCTTGTACAAAAACAAGTTAAAACTGACTTTGTGCAAGTCGATTTCTGACGTTGAATCTTGTGGTAGAAGTTGTTTGACAGTTGGTCAGGGTTTGAGGACATTTCTTTGGACTTTCTCAGAGATAACGGCAAGGACTGTCCAACAATGGACTTTCACTTTGTTCATTTTCTCATCAGTGGACAGGCAGAAGAAAGAATTTGCAGACATTTCTTTGGACTCTAAACTTCAGGATGTTTCTTCCACAAACCACTTGGCATCAGTTGGATTCTTTCTTGAATTTCTTCTACAACATTTTGCATTAATAAGTTAATTAACCTGTTTGATGATGAACGTTGGGTTAAGGCATGTTGAGTTCTCCTCTGAAGTTTTGTGAGGATGCGGGAACCAGGAGCCGTCCTCCGCCCTCCATGCTGCATTGTAAAGGTCTTTCCTTCCCATTCTCACACATTATAAACCCTCCTGGCTGTATCCTGTCTAGCCAACAGGCAGACTGGATGACTTCAAAGCCGAGGCACACTTCTCCACCTTCCTACTCCTTCTACCCCCACCCTAACCTCAGAGGGCACATGTCCCAGCTGACAGAGGTGAAACTATGGGAAGAAGTTCTTCAAAGTGCTTAGTTGTATTGTCTCAAACCTCTTTGGGAGTAAGTTTCTAACCTGATGAAATACAAACACCCAGGACAGTAAACTTGGTGTACTTCAGTTTGTTTTCAGATGTGACTTGAGGGGTAAAGAAGAGTTGTTAAACTAGATCAGATTCTGGCTGAACTGGTTGACAAAGTGCACCAAGAGACGGATATCTTTGGATCTTTGGCTTCTTCTTCTACTTAAATTCAGGTTCTTGAGTCAAACTTGTTGTTTGTGTTCATTGTGTTTAGACGGCACACTTATCTCACCTACCTGTCCAAAGTTGGAGCTCCTTTCTGTCCATCAGTGGACACATCATGTGTCAGAACTGGACATTTGCTCTTCTTTGTGTCTTCCAAGTTGCACACTTGTGTCAGCGAGGTGTGACAAAGTGTGCCGACCACCAAGCTGCTGCTGCTGGTTTCCCATAGTGTATTACAAGCCTGTTGGTGACCTCCCATCTGAGCCTGAGCATCTCCAGTATCCAAGATGTTTTTTAACCACATTGTGTCCAAGAGACCTTGAGTTCAAGGTGCGAGCCAGTGGAAATAACGGGTTTCAGAGCACAGCGCTGCAGCTCTTGTGTCGTGTCCGTGACATCATTGTAAGAAGAAGTTTACCAAACTAAAGACGTCTTTGTCCAGTTTCCAGTATGTGCACAGTCCACATGGTCACAGTTTTTGATCTGCAGTCGGATGTTATAGGGGCAACATCAAATTGGAGACTAACCACCAGTGTAGACCACTTCTCTTGCATACCAGCTGGTTTTAATGTTATCCTAATGTTATCTTATATAGTGTACTATTATATGAAAGTGTAATATACTAAAGAAATCATGATGTCTTTAGTTTTTTGAGGCTCTGTGGGTTGATCAGGGAAATGTTGGCAGGATTGGATGAGTCCTTGATCAAAACAAGACAAGAAGTTATAAAGAAACTGATTATTCTTTAACTTCTAGATACAGAAGATCTCTGTGGGAACCAGTTCCCTTCCCGCTCTCCCAGACTGCAGCTCTGCAGTTGTATTGAGGTGTCGATGAGGTTTTAATGGCCTGTTTCACACCTCTGAGCCACACAACCACAACCACCAGCACCACCACCACCACCACCACCACCACCAGCAGCAGCTGAGCTCATTTCACCCCTGTATGTTAGCGTCTGGATCTTTTCTTATTTATTTTCCAGAAACTTTGGACCTTCAGTAACTGTCCTCCTCTGGTCCTCCAAATCTTAAGACCACAAACTGTACAGAGTTCACTCAGAAAACAGGGAAGTTTAATTAAGCCCAGTTTGGTTACACTGTTGGTTCTACACGATGCTGATGATTCCATGAAAAGCCTCCCAGAGAAGCGTCTTCTTCGCTCTGTGATGCCGGTGTATTTTTGATGGACATTGAGGAAACACCCTGTGCAGACTCTACTTGACTATTTAACTGTGTGTCCTGCGTACGCGTGGTAAATACTCCTGTTGGGGCTGGAAGCTGTGTGAAGGACGGATGAAGGAAGATCGTAGTCGAGGTGTAAAACAAGTGGAGGACCTAATGTTTTGTCGTGTCAACTTTGTAGTTTTAATTTAGATAAAGGAAGAAGGACTCACACCACACACCCAGGTGTGTTTAAGGAGGGCTTGTGGCGTCTTTTAAGGTGGACTAGATCTCTGCTGTGGGCTGAGTCTGTTACTGTACGCCTGTCCATGCTCCGTCTGTCTCTCTGTATTTTCATTTAGTTTTAATTTGTCGTTAAAATAATGAATCATCTGTGATAAACCAGCTGCATGTCTGCTTCACGGCCACCAGGTGGAGCCCTAAACCTGTCCCAGTCCTGACCTGCACTGCTCCACCTCCTCCTCCACCTCTTACCTCCTTCTTTCCTCACTCTGTCTCCTCCCTTCCTTCCTCCTCAGTGTTTCCTTTAGTCTCCTTCTTCACTTCCATCTTTCCTCCCTCTCTTCTTCTGCATCTGCCTTTTCTTCTTCAGCTTCATCTGCAGCTCTCCTGTCGTCACGTCACACTGATCGATTTATTGATTATCAGTCAGAGTCTAACGTTTCTCTTGTTTCTCTCTGACAGATTCCAGACGAGTTCGACAGAGGTGAGTGTGAACACACTGTGTGTGTGTGTGTGTGTGTGTGTGTGTGTGTGTGTGTGTGTGTGTGTGTGTCCTCAGCCCAGATGAGTCCTCCTCTGTCTTCTACTGAGCATGTGTGTTTTTATTGACACGCTGGCAGCGATGCGTGTGTGTGTCAGTGTGTGTTTGAATGACGGATCTGTCCACAGAGCCTCGGTGCCACTGCCAACTGCTGCCAACGTCCATATGCCCCATCCCATCATTCAACCCCCAACACACACACACACACACACACACACACACACACACACACACACCAGACTGTCTAAAACCTGGACGTAGTCTCTGTGACGTCCTCACAGACTGTCTAAAACCTGGACGTAGTCTCTGTGACGTCCTCACAGACTGTCTAAAACCTGGACGTAGTCTCTGTGACGTCCCTGCAGACTGTCTAAAACCTGGACGTAGTCTCTGTGACGTCCCCGCGACTGTCTAAAACCTGGATGTAGTCTCTGTGACGTCCCCGCAGACTGTCTAACAGTTCCTGTACTTTTGTCAAACACTTTTTGTCTATCAGGGACTTTTTAGAACCTGATCCCTGCGGTGGAAAAGTTCCTCTGAAGGTTCCTCGTCTTCGGGGAAAGTTCCTGCAGTGGAAACATTTCTTAAATGTCCCAAATGAAAACAGTCACATGATCCAGATCTGCTTCTTGTCATTGGACGGCTGCAGAAGCTTCGTTCTTCATCATTTTGTGGCTGATGTTCAGGACACGTTCAAAGATGCGATGTTAGATGGTCAGACATGGTTAATGAGCTGAGCATCGATCTAAACGAGTTCTGATCGCCTCCAATGACCACTCAATACCTCTCTGTCCCACAGGTCCACTTCTGTCCTCATCTTCACTACAATCCTCCGTCCCTTCGTCCCTCCCTCTGTCTGTAACTTTATGACTGTCTCTCTGCCTGTCTGTCTCTATCTGTCTGTCCATCTGTCTCCAGCTCTGTCCAAGGTTACAGCTCGTGAAGCTGATGTTTGGTTTTCAAACCACGATGAGGCTGAACTGAAAGAACGACGACTGAAGTCTGGTCAGGACAGAAAGACGGACAGAAGGATGGATATATGGATGGATGGATGTGTGGATGTATGGATGTGTAGATGCATGGATGGATGAGTGTGTGGTTGGATTGATTGATGAACAGAAGGATGGGTGGTGGTGGTGGTGGTGGTGGTGCAGCAGACTGGACCTCGGGGACTCTGAGGTATTGATGAATAGATTATTGGTATCAGCAGGCGATCAGGATTCGTTTAGTTCTGTCGCGGCAGATCGACCTGATGAATCCTCCCAGCTGTCGCCCACACACACACACACACACACACACACACACACACACACACACAGTGTGTATGGATGGATGTACGGACGGTTTAAGGCACTGTCAGATCTTTCTACATCAGATTTTGCAGAGTTGTTCGACTGTTTCTGTTTCTAAAGTTTGAACCCTCTGTGACACCGTCCAGGACCGAGCGGTCCGTAAACGTCACTGAAGCGCCTTGTTAGTTCAACGTTATCGTGACGAAGATATCTGCGACTCCCTCCGTGAACTTCACGTCTTTTTAAGCTGGTGGCATCTTCACAGCGTCCAAATGTGTTTTACATGCTGATTGCAAAGGGGTGAAAAGTTTCCTGTAAATTTCTGCAGATATTCAAGTGCACCTGCATGAAATCTGGTTGTTTCAGTCAAGATTATGATGAAATATATTTTCACCAACTGTATTTAAGTTCACTGTTAAAGGGCCAGCCTTCAATTTGATAAATTCCTGGTTTATTCCCATAAAGTCCTGTTAATTCCCATGGGAAGTTTCCAAGTTTTCACAGAATTTTGCAACCCAGAGTCTGTACAGACCTGCTGTGGTTCATGTTTAATTTTTAATTCATTAATTTTAATTTGATTTAATCAGATTTGTTTACTGTAGCTGACAGTAATGTTACCATGGAGACGGTGGACTAATGGCACGTTGTAAATGTCTACATGAATCAGTTTGCTCGGCCGTCTATCAGCTAAAAAACTTTTTATTTCTGGACCTCGTTAAGAACGAGGCGTACCGTACACGTGAAGATGCTGATGAGGTCATCTGCACAGCTGTATGTCTGATTAACAGTCAGCGAGTCGTCATTTGGTTCTTTGGAATGAAAGAACCTGTCACGATAACTGTCCAACTCTGATTGGTCCATTTTGTCTTCAGGAGGTCGTCACATGATCGTTCCATCACCATGAGATTATTACATCATCACATTGATTGTACTGAGAGGTGATGAATGATACTGAACTATCACTGAACGCCCCTCTGCCCATTTCCCATCAGCCCCCTTCAGAGTAATGAGGGCCAATCAGGACCTCAGGGACCCCTCGGGGACTTCTTAGGGACCTCTCCAGGGCCGAGGGCCAAATATTCCCTGACGAGCTGAGGGACTGGGGTAAAAGTTCACGGTCCCTCAGGGAGCAAAGACGGATGATCTCTGCTGCTTCACCTCCTTCATCCTCCCCTTCACTCTCTTTCTTCATCCTCCTCCTCTGGGAGTGACGGAGGGATGGATGGACGGACGGATGGATGGATGGTGGACGGATGGGTGGGTGGATGGATGGGTGGATGGATGGGTGGATGGATGGGTGGGTGGATGGATGGATGGGTGGGTGGGTGGGTGGGTGGGTGGATGGGTGGGTCTTTGGGTTTTGGGGTCTTTCGGGACGTGTTTGGCTACAGACTCTGTTTATGTGGCAGCATTCATGTGCGTGTTGCAGTGCAGTGTTGGTTACCATAGCAACCAGGAAACATGACGCCACACACACACACACAGCCGCCCCTTTTGATGTCATGACATAATGACTCTTTGATCATTATGTCATGACACAGATAGATACTTTATTGATCCTGAGACCTGACCTGAGATAAATGTAAATTTAAACGTGTACAGTGAAATTAAAGAAATTAAACATTTGTAGTAAAGGTGCACAGGTTTTAGACAGTCTGCAGGACGTCACAGAGACTACGTCCAGGTTTTAGACAGTCTGCAGGACGTCACAGAGACTACATCCAGGTTTTAGACAGTCTGCGGGACGTCACAGAGACTACATCCAGGTTTTAGACAGTCTGCGGGACGTCACAGAGACTACGTCCAGGATTTAGACATTCTGCGGGGACGTCACAGAGACTACGTCCATGATTTAGACAGTCTGCAGGGACGTCTCAGAGACTATGCCCAGGTTTTAGACAGTCTGCAGGGACGTCACAGAGACTACGTCCAGGTTTTAGACAGTCTGCGGGGACGTCTCAGAGACTACGTCCAGGTTTTAGACAGTCTGTAGGGACGTCACGGAGACAGTTTGTCACACGAAGAGGAAACAAACGATAGGAGGTGGAGGAGTTGGAGGAGGTGGTGTTGTGAAGCAGATGCTGAGTCTGACCACAGCTTTTTTTTGGGACGGAGGCCCCTCATCCGTCCATACCTCCATCTTCATCCCTCCTTCCTTTCCTTCCTTCCTCTTCCTTCATCCTTTCTCCTTTCCTATGATCTTTCCTTTCCCCCTTGCTCCCCTCCTCCTCTTTTACTTTGTCTAATCGTTTCCTCCTTCCTCTCCTCGTCCATTCATCCCTTCATCCTGCATTCTTTCTCTCCTCCTCTGTCCTCCTCCGTCCTCCTCTCTCTGTCTCTCTCTGTTTATCCTCCCTCATTATTTCAGTCGACCCCTCCCTCCCTCCTTCATTCTTTCTCTGTCCCTCCTTAACTGGCTTTTGTCAACTTGTTTTCCTCTTCTCCTCCTCCTCCTCCTCCTCGTCCTCCTCCTCCTCCTCGTCCTCCTCCTCCTCCTCGTCCTCCCTCTGTTTCTGTCCACTCTCTCTTTTTTTTCATCCGTCCTTTGTGTCTTTAAAAGGAAATATATTTCAACACGACGACATGACAGAAAGTTTGACTTAAAATGGATTTCTTCTCTTATTTCACCCGTTAAAACATTGAAGATGACGCAACACGATGAAGTAATTAAATAAATGAGCGCCTGTCGAAGCTCAAATGGTGAAAACACAACATTAGTGTGCAAGTATTCATTTTTGATGTACGGTGTCTCCTCATCAGTAAACCAACTTAAAAACAGAACGTTACCGTGTTTGTTTCAGACTTTTCAGTTTTGTTGCCCTCAGGTTGTGGATTGAAACTCGTTTGCAGGAACGTTTATCTGCACTCAGGATATATTTAGCCTGCCTGGCTCAGACATGAACTTCATATTAGTATCAGAGCTGGCGGGGAAGTTGTTTTGGCCCACTTTGGCCCACCCAGGCCGGTTTCAAGGAAAACACAAACAGCTCGGATGTGAGCGAGGCCTCTCACACACAAAGAGGCGACATTGACTATGAAAGGAAGACCGTTAGAGAGGGAGACGACATGAAAGGAGGGAGACGAGAAAGAGGAGAAGGCGGCCTCTTCGTCCTTCAGACCCAGAAAATACCTTCAGCGTGACAAACACGAGCTTAACGAGGCCCCGGATGGATGGAGGTCATTCAGGTTTTAATCCTGGTACCCAGTGTGAGGCTTCAAACTGGTGCTGAACACAGCAGCCTATCGAGGTGGTTTTCTGGCCGGGTTTGGCTCCTGGCATCCCGGGCTGAGTCAGTTCAGTTAGCTACACAGCTAACAACGAGCTAACCACAGTTAGCGCTTCACTACTTAGCAATGTTTCCATCTAGTGGCTAGGCTAAAGCTAGCGAGACCCCCTGATGGGTTGGTAACTCGTCTTCCTCGTCTCGGTTGTGCACGCTGACAGGATGACAAATCCTCCTCCTCCTCTCCATCCTTTTCCTGTCATCCTCTGTTCATCCACCCATCAGCCACCCTGAGACTCCACTTCTACTCCTCCTCCATCCTCCCCCCATCGTTACCACGACCACCTCTCCAGTCGATTAACATAATAAAAGGCTGCTTTAATCTGCCCCCCAAACACACACACACACACACACTCAGCGTTCCTATTATAGGGTGTGTTTGGTTTGTTCCCGAGGGAGAGGTTAGTCCACAGCCACGCGTACACTCCCACACTGTCTGCATACACGTGTGTGATGAGGAGGTGCGCTTCATTTCATTCCTCAGAACACACCTTCTGTTCATGTAGGGCCGGTGCAGCCTGGTTAGTCTCAGTGTTTGTTTTGGTCTCGGTGTATAAAGAGTAAAACTGTAAGACTAGAGAAAACTGTAAGACTCTTGAGACTGTCTCGTCGTTTTGGGTCCAAACAGGGCTGAAAGAATCGTCCCACCGCTGACCTCATGTCCACAAGTCGACTCTTTAAAGGGTCGCTGACACTGATTGGTGTTTACAGTATCCACACAACTGGCTAGAAAACCACCAGATAGTTTGAAGACTAGTTCCCAGTCTGCGGGGACGTCACAGAGACTATGTCCAGGTTTTAGACAGTCTGCGGGGACGTCACAGAGACTATGTCCAGGTTTTAGACAGTCTGTGGGGACGTCACAGAGACTACGTCCAGGTTTTAGACAGTCTGCGGGGACGTCACAGAGACTACGTCCAGGTTTTAGACAGTCTGCGGGGACGTCTCAGAGACTACGTCCAGGTTTTAGACAGTCTGCAGGGACGTCACAGAGACTACGTCCAGGTTTTAGACAGTCTGGGAGGGAAATGAATAAACAGAAAATGAATAGATGAGAAGATAAAAATTAAAAATAAATTATAAAAATATCCCATAAAGGCGTGAAGTGATTTAACAGATTTCACTGATTCAGCGGCCTCGTCTCCTCGGGCCGGTCGTTCCAGGGTCGAGTAGTTTTTAACCTCGACCAGGAGTGACCGGTCCGAGGACATGAGGCTGCGAGCTGGCTCACAGGGGGTTAGTTAGCATGCCGGCAATATATTCAGGAGCCAGACACCTGCAGGCCTGAAAAGTGATCTAAAACTCACAGGAAGCCGATGTAGGGAAACACTGATGAGATGAAGCTGAGCTGCTGCGTTCTGGACAGGTTGGAGGCCTGAGAGTGATTTTTGTTGTTGATACGGAGAGGAGAGAGTTTTGAGAAAACGAAGGTGTGGATTATTTTTTCTCGGTCGGGTTTGACGCTGTTGAACAAAACAAGCCTGGACGAGTTTATTGACACGTGGTTGAAAGGTGAGGTGGTTTCTGGCAGGTGACTTGATATCAGTGTTTCCTCATCTCTTTGTTTTCCTGTATGAACTAATCAAACGCACCTCCATCCTCTGCTCCACCCTGATCTTTCCTCACCCCCATCCATCTGCCCTCAAACACACACGTGTGGAAGCATCAGCGCGTCGTCACAGCAGGACTCTGGCAGATGGCTTCTGCTTCCTGCTTCAGCACGCTGCTATGAACTCTGGGGGATTGAGTCCCGTGGGACCGGAGCGTGCTAGCCTCAGCGTGTGTGTTTAAAGAGAGAGAGAGGCACGCGTCTGTGTGTGTGTATCTGCTGTAATGAGCCCGCGGCCCCATGGGAAATGAAGTCTTTATCATTATTAGTCATTAGCGTGTTGACAGCTGGAGGAGGCAGCTAGCTGGCTTATCAGCGGCGTCATCAGAGGGTCGCGTCTCCGCCTCATTGATCGGCTGCAGGTCAGACCAGGTGATCGCCGGCGTCCCGGCCAATCAGATCTCGTCCTGCTCTGACAAAGTCTTGAGCTGTGCAGGTTTTCGTTCATACATCTTCAGCTCGGCTGTTTGTCTAGACACTCGTTCAGCGACAATGTCTCCTAAGGGAGTTGTAGTTTTTACGACCCGTTAGGACTACAGCTCACCTCGGTCTGTATTAAAGGGTCTCTAACAGTTCACACGGCGTTTGTTTGCTCTCTTTCAGATCCTCCCGTCGTCCAACAGCTGAAACGAACCTTCAAATACTTCAAAGATTACAGACAGGTGAGCCGACTCAGACAGTGAGAGATCAGGAGGTCATAACAGGTGATTTCATGCAGTGAGCGCAATGAAACAGCTTCACACATCATCACACATGAATCCACCAGAGCCTCAGCTACACACATTTATACTGCATGTCTGTAAGGAGGAGACTCGTCAGTACCCAGAGAACCATTTATCTGGAGGTCAAAGGTCAGAGGACACTCTTAAAGTGGACAGACCAGCATATTTTAGCACGCTTCCCAACAAGGTAGCTCCTCGTCCTCCTCAGCTCACGTTCCTGAGACAGCACACATTAAACACAAAGTGCATTAATATACAGAAAAGAAATGGTAGCTTACATTCAGATTCAAATCAAAGGCAGTCAACACTGTGTGTACATTCAGAGATATTTCTATGAATTGTGGACAGTAAACTATAAAACAGAGAGAAACTTACCTGAAGGGAATGCAGATTATTTTTTTTTTTGTTGATGTTCAAATCTGAAATCTGACCTCTGTAACTTCTTCATATTTTTTCAGCTTCTCACTTTCACTTTCTGTCTCTTTGTTCCTCAAACAGAACAGATAATTAATAAAAGTCACGTTTTTTTCTTGTTTTACCGGCATTAAAATTGAATGCATGAATCAGACGTGACTGTAGAAACCACACAAAGGTCTCAGTGTGACCTCGGGTTTCTGCACGAGGCATGTTATCATCGGGGTTTCCTCAGCTGTGGTCATAGAAACCTCCACGGACATATATTTTGCATATCTGTGTATCTTAAAATGGGCACGTCCAGCTTCCTGTTTGTGGTCTTCAGAGCGGTAATACGAGGCTGACTGACTAAAAAATATGAAATATACACTCGTATATTTAAAACAGAACTTCTGACTTCCTCCTGCGAGCGTGCTTCAGTTTGTGAAGATGTGGACTGACCTGCTGTGTCTCTTGTCAGATGATCATCGAGCCGACGAGCCCGAAGCTGCTGCCCGACCCCCTGAAGGAGCCGTACTACCAGCCCCCCTACACGCTGGTGCTGGAGCTCACAGACGTCCTGCTGCACCCGGAGTGGTCGGTACGTCACGAACGGGAGAGCCCGAAGCGACGGAGCAAGCTAACGACTAACTCAGAGCTGCTAATCGAGCTAGCAGCATCGGTCCACATCTCCTTTGCTAACAGTGTGCAACACAAGCTAACGTTTAGCTTAGAAGTGGAGTCCGCTAACATCAACCAAAGGCCGACACCAACTACAACAGTCCAAAGTCAAAGCTAACGTTACTGCTAACATGTCAGATATTTTGTCATATTGTTGCATATTTTGTTACGTTAGCTAGCTAGCAATTCATCCAAGCAAGCTAACTTATCAAAATACTGTCTTGCGTGGATAGCCATGCTACTAACTTATAATGTTCAGCTCCGGTTCTGGCACGACACTGTAAACCTCCTCTTCTTCCTGGTGGTCCGAAACACCCGGCTCAGCTAACGAACTGAGCTATTATTATGTAACAGCAGCTAACAAACTGAGCTAACAGCAGCTAACAAACTGAGCTAACATGAGCTAACAGCAGCAGTTTACTTCACTGTCCATCATAAACTCTGTAAATCACAGAGTTGAGGCGGACAGTTAAAGAGGTTTAATGGGGCAGGTGGAGAGTGTGTCGGAGGTGTGTCCCACCACCTGTCGACCTGTCCTGTTGTGTGCCGAGACACTCCCCCTTCTAGATACATACACACACACACACACACACACACACACACACACACACACACACACACACGCACGCGCGCACTCTGTCTGCTTACCTGACAGGTGTGCAGCAGCCGTAACTCGACACCTGCTGCCTGTTAAAACAGACGAACACACACGTTTGAGTATCTGCACCTGCCGCAACACTTGAAGCTTACTTCCTGTCACACACACACACATACACACACGCACACGGTAACCGCTTCAACTGACTCCGACATTTTATAGTGTAATCACAGCTGCAGATGATCGACCAATCCTGAGTCTGAGCATGAACGGAAAAATAACAGTTCACACACACACACACACACACACACACACACTCAGGTTGTTGGTGGTGTGTGTGTATATGTTTGTGTGTGTGTTTAACTTGAGCAGCAGTGACCTGAGCAGAAAGGTCGCGACCTCAGAGCGCCTGACCGTAACTAAACAACGGCTGTCCTGCTGCTACATTTACACACACACACACAAACATCGGTTGTTAATATCGGCCCTTGCTCATCTGCCCATACCGATGTTAATGCTATCGTGCATCCCCAGTTTCCCCTTTGCAGTCGTATTCATCACTCAGTGACTCAGTGACATGCAGCAAAGGGCCGCAGGTCGGATTCAAACCCTGGATGCTGCAGCGAGGACTGAGCCTCCGTACACGGGGCGGCTCTAAACGAGTACTGACAGTAAACTGACTTCAGACTGATGGACACGCGCAGAAAGTGAAAAGACGAGGACGGAGATACTGTGAAACACGACCTGTAATCTGATTCAGTTTGTCCTTTGTAACACTCAGACGATGTTGAACGCAGCTCGTTCGCTCCGTCTTTGAATCATTTCTTCTTTCATCCTTCAGTTGTCGACGGGTTGGAGGTTTAAGAAACGTCCGGGCATCGACTATCTGTTCCAGCAGCTCACGCCGCTCTACGAGATCGTCATCTTCACAGCAGAGACCGGCATGGTGAGACACACACACACACACACACACACACACACACACACACACACACTCTCTCTCTGTGTTTAACACTAAATAAACTCTCAGAGCTTCACTGTCATGCTGATGACTTCAGGTGTGATGTGTTGTTTGCTGACAGCAGCCTGAACACAAAAAGTCACTTTGACAACAAACAAACACTTTGATGAGTCACTTTACAGCTGATTTTCTGCTGAGTCATGTTTATTTAATTCAGTATATTCAGATATTAAAGGATTATTTCCATTATCGATGAATCTGTTGATCAGTGTTTGCTCCATAAACTGAAGTCAGCGCAGAGATCTTCATTCAGAGCCGGATCTATTTGTCGTGGTTCAGCCTGGCGGAGTGATACGAGGTCAAACAGTGAGGTCACTGAAGTGACACAGCGCGCCCTGAAAGGCGTTTAACTCAGCAACAAGTCAAGATTCTAGTCTGTGCTAACAATGATACAAGGTTGGAGCCAGTCAGCCTAGCTTAGCTTAGCTTAGCTTAGCTTAGCTTAGCTTAGCTTAGCTTAGCACAGACTGAGCTGAGCCTCTGAGCTGATCTTCAGTCTGTCCTTTGAGATGCTAACAGAGTCGTCAGTTAGCTCTCTGCTCTGTTTGTGTGTGAAGTGTGTCGACGTGTTTACACACAAACACAACAACACACACACACACACACACACACACTCAGTAATGAAAGTTTGGCAACATTTTGACAAAAATCTCTGATTCTGGTTTCCGTGGCAACAACAACATTTTGTTGCATTAATGTTATTTAAAGTGTCCTGTCACAGTCAGAACCAGAACCAGAACCTGCTGCCTGTGTTGATTCATGTTATTGAAGCTGATAGTTTCGTCTCCGTCCTCTTCGTGTCTGCAGACGGCGTATCCTCTGATCGACAGCATCGACCCGCAGGGCTTCGTCATGTACCGCCTCTTCAGAGACGCAACACGCTACATGGAGGGCCACCACGTCAAGGTACTGTGTGTGTGTGTGTGTTTATAGATGAAGTAAAACATTGTTGGTTTCAGTGTGTGATCCTGCTTCAGCCGCTGAAGGGCTGAGCTGTGACTGTTTGATGTAACGGGCTGTGTTCACCTCGTGGCTGCTCTGCTGCGGCCATTGATTTGTCCTCTTCCTCCTCACCACAATAGACCTCCCTCCTCCTCTCCTTCCCTTCACTCCTTCCCTCCTCCCCTTCGTCCCTCCTCCCCTCAGGCCTCATTAACCTTCTGCCTCCTTCCCCGTCTCCCTTCTTCCTCTTATCTCACCTCCCTTCACCCTCCTTCACCCCTGCCTTCCTTCCTTCCTTCTCCAAGTTCCTTCACCCCCTCCCTCCTTCCTCCCTCCTCCCTCCCTCCTCCCTCCTCCTTCTGTCTCCCTCCAACTGTCATCTGTGTGTTATTGACGAGCAGTCTGCAGCTTAGTTAACCTACTTTCTCAGAAAGCAGAAGACACACTCATCATCTCATCTCCATAACGCCAAGACAGAGCGAGTGCAGCAGATGCTGAGGGAGAGTTCTTAAAGAGAAAGTTGGTCAGTGTGCCATGAAATTAAAAATGTCGTCCATAGATGAGCGTTTTCTGCCCTCTGTGATCCAGAAAGGCTCAAATAAACTCTGTGAGCAGTTTGAGCATTTTCACACAAAAATAATTTCATTTTTATATTTTTATATTTTTATTATTTTATTATTGTCCTGACAGTCTGTGGAGGATCTCAGGCGTCCAGGTCGTCATTCTTCATCTCTGTGAGGCGTCTTTGTGGAGTCCAGTCAGATTAAATGTTTAGAAAGTTACAATATTAAATTCCATAAAATCAAAAAAACAAGAAACAGCTCAGCTCAAACTTCCACGGCAGGTTTTCTGCTCGTGTTTGCAGTTTTCAGTCCTGAGTTACTTTCAGTTCAAATCATTTCGTCACAGACGGAGTCTCAGAGACTCAGACGGAGTCTTGGAGACTCAGACGATGAAAACAACCTGACGTCAGTTTGTGTGTCAGTCTCCTGATAAACTGGATGAGTCGTGAACAGAAGAGCTGAAGTTTGTCCTGAGGATGGTCACAGACTGTCTTTAACTTATCGATCACATGATGATGGAGTCCATCATCGTGTGACGACCGTTTAGCTTCTGAGCTGCTGCTGGTCGGACATCCAGACCAAGAATTAACAACTTCAGACGCTTCAGATTGTTTAAAAAACTTGGACTGTAAATAGAAACCAGAAATCAGCTGTTACATTAATGTTACTGAGTTTGACCTGGTGTGATCTGTGACAGTCTGTTTCATCCTCGGCTGTCTGACGTCGTCTCGGACAAACTAAAACATCATTAACTCGTCGTCACGTCGGCCGTTTCTTCACCAACATGCAGCCGCTGTTCGCTGCCCTGCATCTGAGCGTGAAATGGATCAGACGTCTTATTGTTTGTCGGGTTAAGAAACGCCAACAGTCGGATTAACGTCTTCAGCCTGCTGTGTGAAGATTTAAATGAAACATGCAGACAGAATAAACGTCTGTGATCAGATCGTTTCGTGTTGGGAGCTGCAGAGACGCTGTGACGTCTCCGCAGGTCAGTTCTGTTTGTCCAAACCGAGCCTGAAGCCACAGATGGCTCCTGCCAATAACATCACAGCATGGAGAAGAAGTGCAGCGCTGTGGACGTCAGGCCGCGACCTTTCATTGATGTTAACTCTGTGTGTGTGTGTGTGTGTGTGTGTGTGTGTGTGTGTGGATGCCTGCAGGGCTGGAGACGTGTGTACCACTTTATTTAAAGAGTTTGTAGATGTTGAACACGTCATGTGGAGCAGTCAGCAGCTGACCGAGGTGTTTTCATGTCTCCTGTCTGTCCATCACGGTGTGTGTGTGTGTATCAGCGGCACACACTGACGCCTCGTATTCATTGGCTGTGTGGAGGATGGACGAATGTGTCCGCTGGGGTTTGAACACACACACCGCCGCCTCAGCAGCAGGGGGGGGGCACCAGATGAGCCTGGTGATGGAGACAACGAGCAGCGTCCCCCTCCATCTGTCCCACACACACACACACACACACACACACACACACACACTGACAGCTGGAGCCACCAGAGAAAGTGTGTGTGTGTTTTGTGTGTTTTAATTTGAATATTAAGGATCATTATGGTAATAATAAAGTTGGTTATTTGATGAAGCATTAAAAAGGTCAATGTGGTGCTGAAGCTTATGTTTGGGGGGGGGGGGGGGGGGGGGGGGGGGGGGGGGGGGGGGGTGATTAAACCTAACGTACCCAGAGTGTTGATGTTTTATGTGTCTGATCTGGACGTCTCTGGTCTGTGCAGGACGTGTCCTGTCTGAACCGGGACACCAGTAAGGTGATCGTGGTGGACTGTAAGCGGGAGGCGTTCAGCTTGCAGCCCTTTAACGGGATGGCTCTGAAGAAATGGGACGGGAACTCAGACGACCGAACGCTGTACGACCTCGCCAACTTCCTGAAGAGTAAGACGGACCGACCTCAGCGACCTTCTGTTTTTATTCTGGTTATTTTTATAAATTCTGAATTTGGCAAACTGAAACATACAAACAGCGTCTGTGGCTTCATGGTCTGCTGGCTCGATCACCGGTTCAGCGAATATTAATGCGTCTGGTTGTTTTTGAGGACGAGTTGATCAGTCTTGACTTCCTGTTTCCTGCCAGCCATCGCTCTGAGCGGAGTGGATGACGTCCGCTCGGTCCTGGAGAACTACGCTCTGGAGGACGACCCCATCGAGGCCTTCAAGCGCAGACAGGCTCAGCTGGCACAGGTTGGTACAGAAATCAAACGCACCCTCTGGTTTCGTCTGTGTGTTTTTCCTGTGATCTGATTGGTCCGTCTGTCCGTCAGGAGGAGGAGCAGCGTCTCGCCGAACTCTCCCAGCAGAAGAAGCAGCCGCTCTCGTTCGGCTCCATCGCATCGCGGTTCTGGCGCTCCAAGCAGCAGTGAGCCCCGCCCCCCTCTCACACTTCCACCAATCGCAGCCCGGCGCTCCATCTGCGTCGAGGTGAGGGGAGGGGCCAGAGGACAGAGATGGGGAGGGGGAGGGAGACCTGCGTACTGTAACTGAGCGTCACATGCGACCAATCACGTCTCAGTGGGCGGGTCTGCGGTGCTGGAACAATGCACCAATGACAGGGCGGCAGCGGCGGCCTCCCCTCCCTTGGTCATCATGGTGTCACCTGATGCGAGCTGCTGATTGGTTAAAAAGAGAGAGGATCCAGGTCAGGTTAAACTCTCACTGTTGGTGGTTGGAGGCTGACCTGAGGTCAGCGCTCCAGCTCCGGTTCTGACCCGAGATCAGCAGTGCTCTGTCCTAAACCAACCTTCACAATGTGTACTGTTATTTTATTCCTGTGTGTCAGACTGACGGGCTGCTCCACATCATGTCTAATATTGTTTATGAGAAATAAAATAAACAATAAATCGTCTACGATCAGTTTGTTGAATGTGTCCGGCGGCGGCGTGGACAGCTGAGCCGCTGTCTTCCTCTTCCTGTCGTCAGTTAAAGGGTCAGCCTGGTGTTAAAAAAAACAAAGCCCAACAGAGAAAATGGTTCATCTGTCGGGGACTACTTTCAGCGGCGGATGAATCCACGTTTGGTGCTCTAGTGATTATTTGTGCTCATAAATCAAACCGTCCGTTCTCTTCACTCAAAGTTTAATATTCATACGTACAAACTGCATCCTGGGACAGAACAGTCTGTTTTTTATTCTTTTTGTATAAAAACTTTAAATCCAGCTGAACCTCGCCGCAGGAAAAATACGCCAACCACGACGACCATGGCGTTTTTAGGCTCGGCTGCCGTTCTTCTTCTTCTTCTTGTGTTTGTTGAAGATTGTGTGACTCGCCATCGACCTCCTCAATAAAGGAAACAAACCAACACGTCTGTTGTCCAGATTTCATTCATGTTACGTCGTTTATTCATGTTTCTGTTCACGTTGGTGTAAATTCACTGATCAGAGTGTAGAGAGATTAAAGTCACTGATCCTGAGAGATTCAAACATCCAGTAGACTGTAAACACACTGAACACACACACTGAACACACACACTGAACACACACTGAACACACTGAAGTAACCACAGCATCACTGGTTACTGTCAGTTTCACAGTAACTCTAATCTCTGTAGTTTTGCCTGAATACAGTGTACTGCTGTGAAATGGTTCATTTACTGATTTCACAGCTGAACTTTACAAACTTACAGATAAACATGAACTTACATTAATAATATAAACTAGAAATGGAGGTTTAAAAACTAAATGTAGTTAAAGTTCTGTGGAATGTCCTGAAAACATGAAAACTATAAAAACTCTGCAGTCTTTGGTCTTCAGTCTTTCTGTGGTTTTAATGATTTTTCCTGAATTTCCTCTTCTTGTTTTCCGCTCGCTGTCGGACTCAAACCGTGTTCTGTCAAACATTTTCTCGTCTTTGTTTGTTAATCTGAGTTTTATGCTTCAGATTCAGATCTAATGAATTGTTTTGTTTTTGTTTTTGTGTGTGAAGTCGTCCCGTGTGTGTGTTCACGTACAGGAAAGTTGAAACCCGACCAAACCTCAGGAATCCTGCAGATCTGCTGCTGTTGTTTTCTCTCTGTTGGATTTCTGCTCCTCCATCTTTAAACCTGTGAAGGTGTCGGGAACAATTATCACCTTTTTCAAATGCGGAGGTCACGCCCGCCTCATCGGGCTGCTATGGAAACAAGTCCGAGAGAGGGAATCATGGGAAATGACGAATCTCGTCAAAAATACTTTAAAAGACGAGATACAGACTGAGATCACTTCATTCTTCTGTTGTTTCATCAGCTGTGACGTTTCTAACTCATCAGGTCTGAGTCTGAAGCTGATGATTGGACCTCCTCGTCTCTCTTTAAACTTTAAATTTGATTCGTTCATGAATCAACTTTCATCAGCTCAAAGTGTAAAAACAGAAGTTTGTAAAAATAAAATATCTGTGGATAAAAAGTCTCATTCAAAGTAACAAAAACATAATTATTCATATTTTTGACACACTGGGACTTTTTAAATCTCATCCAGTCAGAAGAACAGAGATAAAACTGAATCTGTGGATCACGTCCGACCACGGTGACGTTTGAAGGTCTCAGGACTTGAAGTGTTTGGACGGCTGAGGACGACTGTGGCTCAGAAAGTTCAGATCTGTAAGAACGGTCTGTTTACTGTTGAAGTGATGGAACGCTGCAGACTGTCCACGCTGTGCACTGAATGATGAAGAGGTGGAGGCTGGGTGGATGTTTGAGTGTTAAATTAGGACAAAAGCAACGACGTCCTGCAGAAATAAATGTATAACAGCTCCAACTCTTAATTACAGCAAATAAACCAACTTACAGCCTCATAAAGTCTTTTGGACACCAAACAAAGACGACTCTGAAGGTTCAGGCTGATGTGGTTTAAAGCAAACAGATTAAAGTCTCCTCCTCCAGATGAAGTGCTGAAGCCCTGCAGGGACTGAGGTGAAGGAAAGCAGCTCAGGGAGGTTTCCAGCTGAGCTCCTGATGCTGATCGAGGACTCAAGTGGCCTTCAGAGGGCTTAAAGAGGCTGATCTCCAAGATGAAGACTGAAGTGCTGTTTGGAGAAGTCTAAGTGTCTTTAAACTGTTTTCACAGATTAGAAGTTCACCGCAGGCTGAGGAACATTCTCGACCAAAGGCTTGACTTTATTTACTGAAGTTGGAGGTGATGAGGAACATGAAGGTGTCTGACCATCAAACTGTTTCGGTGCATGCTGGCCTCGATTCTTCGAGTCTGTGAACTCGCCTGGATGAACGCTGTTCGTCCTGTCAGATGTTCTGGTCCAGTGTGCGGTGTTTCTGGATGTGGTTGATATGTCTCTCTCTCTCAGCCAGCAGACTGCAGCGGCTGAAAAGTAACACCTTCAGACCACGTCTGCCAAAATCCACCAAAGACATCAGAGCAGGTTTACAGATTTACAGACATTAGCTGTGATTTCTTTATTTGAATAATTTCTTTCCCGAGCAGCCAATCATCTTTCACCTGTCTCTTCAGGTGAGAGGGGGGCGGGGTCAGACTGAGCGAATATCTCTAAAAACAAAGTTTATGAGTGTAAACACTGACTCGTCTTTGTGCTGGTTGCCTTAAATTTGTGTCCTAAGTGTGCCGGCAGATGTTAATACAGTCTGTGAGCGTCCTCGCGCCCTTTAAGTCATGGTAACAACATCGTTTGTTGGCGGCGTGTGAAGTGAGGGAACAAGTGGCGGGAGGAGGGGGCGGGGCTTCACACCTTCCTGCAAACTGTCAGGTGACAGAAGCAACGCGAGGAGCCCCCCCCCCCCCCCAACGGACAGAAGACCACGTGCTAAAATCACTAATGATGCCGTGTGTGAAGGTCATCTGACCAGGTCGGAGCTTCATGCAGCGAGTCCAGCTCAGGTCTGAAGGAGGCGCCGGGCGGTGCTGGCTGACCTCCAGACGTTTGAGTGGAGCTGGTTCAATCTTCAGCAGGTTGAAGTCTGAGCGCAGGAACATCTGACCTGACAGCCACCATGATCCAAAGATCTTCATGCCAAATCCACAACACCTTTTTCTTCTTCTCTTGTTCTCAGGTGTGCTGGTGACCCTTTCTTCTTCTCCTTCTTCTTCTCCTCCTTCTTCTTCTCCTTCTTCTTCTCCTTCTTCTTCTCCTCCTTCTTCTTCTCCTTCTTCTCCTTCTTCTTCTCCTTCTTCTTCTCCTTCTTCTCCTTCTCCTTCTCTTCTCCTTCTTCTCCTTTCTTCTTCTTCTTCTTCTCCTTCTTCTCCTTCTTCTTCTCCTTCTTCATCTCCTTTCTTCTTCTCCTTCTTCTTTCTTCTCCTTCTTCTCCTTCTTCTTCTCCTTCTTCTCCTCCTTCTTCTTCTCTCCTTCTTCTCCTCCTTCTTCTCTCCTTCTTTCTCCTTCTTTCTTCTCCTTCTTCTTCATCTCCTTCTTCTTCTTCCTTCTTTCTTCTTCTTTCTTCTCCTTCTTTCTCCTTCTTCTTCTTCTTCATCTCCTTCTTTCTTCTCCTTCTCTTCTTCTTCTCCTTCTTCTCCTTCTTCTTTTATTCTTCCTCCCTCTCTTCTTCCTCTTTTCTTTCTCCTTCTTCTCCTTCTTCTTCTCCTTCTTCTTCATCTCCTTCTCTTTCTTCTCCTTCTTCTTCTCTTTCTCCTTCTTCTCCTTCTCTTTCTCTTTTCCTTCTTCTTCATCTCTTCTTTCTTCTCCTTTCTTCTCCTCCTTCTTCTCCTTCTTCTTCTTCTTCTTCTTCATCTCCTCTTCTTCTCCTTCTCTTTCTTCTCCTTCTTCTCCTTCTTTCCTTCTTCTTCTCCTCCTTCTTCTTCTCCTTCTTCTTCTTTCTTCCTCCTTCTCTTCTCCTCTTCTTCTCCTTCTTCTTCTCCTCTTCTCCTTCTTCTTCCTTCTTTTCTTCATCTCCTTCTTCTCTCCTTCTTCTCCTCCTTCTTCTTCTCCTTCTTCTTCTCCTTCTTCTTCATCTCCTTCTCTTCTTCTCCTTTCTTCTCCTCCTTCTTCTTTCTCCTTCTCCTTCTTCTTCTCTTCTCTCTCTTCTGCTTCTTCTTCTCCTCTCTTCTCTTCTTCTCCTCTTCTCTTCTTCTCCTTTCCTTCTCTTCTCTTTTCTCTTCTCTTCTCTTCTTCTCCTTCTCCTTCTCCTTCTTCTTCTCCTTCTTCTCCTTCTCCTCTTCTCCTTCTTCTTCTTCTTCTCCTTCTTCTCCTTCTCCTTCTTCTTCTTCTCCTTTCTCCTTCTTCTTCTCCTTTCTTCTTCTCCTTCTTTCTCCTTCTCCTTCTTCTTCATCTCTCCTTCTTCTTTCTCCTTCTTCTTCTTTCTTCTCCTTCTTCTTCCTCTCTCCTTCTTCTTCTTTCTCCTTCTTCTCCTTCTCCTTCTTCTTCATCTCCTCTTCTCCTTCTCTCTTTCTTCTCCTTCTTCTCCTTCTCCTTCTTCTTCTTCTCCTCTTTCCTCTCCTTTCTTCTTCTTCCTTCTCCTCCCTTCTTCTTCTCCTTCTTCTCTTTCTCCTTCTTTCTCCTTTCTTCTTCTCCTTCTCTTCTTCATCTCCTTTCTTTCTTCTCCTTCTCTCCTTCTTCTTCTTTCTTCTTCTTTCTCCTTCTTCTCCTCTTTCTTCTTTCTTCTCCTTCTTCTCTTCATCTCCTTCTTTCTCTTTCTCCTTTCTTCTCCTCCTTCTTCTCCTTCTTCTTTCTTCTTCTTTCCTTCTTTCCTTTCTCCTTCTTCTTTCCTTCTCCTTCTTCTTCTCCTCTTTCTTCTTCTCCTTCTTCTTCTTTCTCCTTCTTCTTCTTCTTCTTCTTCTCTTTCCTTCTTCTTTCTCCTCTTCTTCTTCTTCTTCTTCTCTTCTTTCTCTGGTTCCGCTCAGTCCGGCCAGGTGTGATCATGAGAACTCTGAAGCTCTGGAGTGTTTTTACGAGTTTCCACCATTTGTCCTCCAGCAGCTCGTTGGATAGCCGCCAGCTGCTAACAGAAGAGCAGCATGACTGCAGCGCTAGCAAGTAACACCTTCACACACCCTCTGCCAAAACAACCAAAACCATCAGAACTAACCAAACCATCAGAACCGCTGCCAGAGCAGGTTGATTGATGTTAAATCGACTTTAATTGAATTTCCGCTGATTAAATCGATCTCATTTATTTGTTTAAAACAAACACCACGTGTTTAATTTGTCTTTTGAGTTTTTCAGCCATAAAAATGATCAGAAACCTGAATCAATCCTGTCGCTTCCTGAGCAGCCAATCAGCTTTCAGCTTGTCTCTTCAGTGAGGCGGGGCGAAGAGGAGCCATGATTACAGGTAGCTTCACTTTGTCATATTGTTGATGTGTTTTGACCTGCGGCGATCCGGATCAGGTCAGGTCAGGTCACGAGGAGCCGTTTGTTCGCCTGTTCTCCATGCCATCCGCTCAGGTGAGTCTACGCCTCACGCGGCTCCTCGCGCACATGTATGAGGTCACACCTCCGCAGGCTTTCCCACGGGTTAGTCTGCCTGAACCACCGACGACCTCCACCCTCCACCTCCTCCTGCGGCACGTGCGCTGCTGCCTCACCTCAACCAGCTCGTGCCGCCTCTGATACTAACACTACATCTGCTACTTCAATACTACTACCGATACTACATCTACTAATAATACTACTACTATTACATCTACCACCAATAATACTACCAACACTACTACTACTAATAATACTAATAGTTATAGAGGAGCCTCAAACCTCTGACAACCTTTAAGAAACGTTTAATCAGGAGGAGGAGGAGGGAGAGGAGGAGGTGCAGAGAGAGACGGAGCGATCGATGAGCAGATGGCGCGGCGATCGAACCTGCGCATATTGCGCAGTGTTTGCACGCGTCCTCTGAGCTCTCCGGGGAGGAGCGACGCTGCCACGCGCTCAGCAGGTCAGAAGCTCGACAGGCGCGTGCGTCCCGTTAACGATCGTTATTATACAGACAGATGTTTGTGGACGTCAGACAGCGCGCGCGGCACCTCTGACTTCGAAGATCCAACATGATAATGCAGGTTTGCTTATGTTATTATAACGTTATTTAAATGTTTATGTGTGTAGTCAAGACGCTGACGCACGCGCATGAAGACAACTGTTTCAGATTATTCATCTGTGTGTGTGTGTGTGTGTGTGTGTGTGTGTGTGTGTGTGTGTGTGTGTGTGTGTGAGTGAAGCGTGCCTGTGCCGTGGGTGGTTTGGTTTGGTTTGGTGTGTGTGTGTGTGTGTGTGTGTGTGTGTGTGTGTGTGTGTGTGTTGGGGGGGTTAAAGTCCGACTAGCAGAGGCACGCGCTGCTCTCATTAGAATAACAAGAGAGGCTCGCGAGCGCCAAGAGGGACAGTTTGTCATCACACACACACTCCCTCTGGTACAGTACAGTCGGTGTGTGTGTGAGGTGCAGCGGAGCGTTTGTCCGTTGCTGTCGCCTGACAGTTTGTTCGTTGCCCGCTGTAATTGCCCCATCGGTGGTGAAAGCGAATCAGCTGCGGGGGCCTCCACCACCCTCCACCTGCCCCCCACCACCGCCCCCCTCCTGCACCCCCCTCCACCCGCCTCCGCCTCCACCCACTCCTCCTACAACAGAAGCCTCCTCCACACTGTAAGAAGTGTCCTGGTTCAGGCTGATCCGGATCCTGATTTTATTTTTATTTTTTCTGGATCTGTTCCGGACTCTTCCGGTCCGTGCAGGTCTGTGCTGCCTGGAAATCCACAAAGCAAACTGCCCCGGGGGCTGATGGGAAAACCTGCTTCACCTGAGCTGACGTCACTCCTCCAGTTTGGCGACAAGTTTGAGGAAACTTTCGATTCGGATGATCCGAGTTTTTACGCGCAGGTGGACTTCTTGTTCTCCAGGTGGACACTTTTTACAGCGCACACACTCCTCCTCCCTCCACCCTCCTCCCCCCTCCTCCTCCTCCTCCTCCACCCCTCCTGCCCCTCCTCCTCCTCCTCGGCGGTATAAAGCGGAGGTGTAAACCGCAGCTGCCACAGTCCAGAGTTCAGCTGCCGAGCGGATCTTTTACCCTTTTCTCCATCCAGACGGCTGACACACACACACACACACACACACTCTCACTCACAAATACACACACGCTCACACTGACTCTTCCTCGCGGAGCTTTCTGACTCTGGACCGTTTTTTTTTTGGATTTTACGCACTTGTTAACCTTCCTTGGACCTCCGGTGCTCTCTGCTTTGGACGCTCCGTGCCGTCATGGCGCGTCTGTTGTCGTGTCTCCTGCTGTTTGTATCAGCACAGACGGTGAGTAGCAACTGACAGACAGTTTATTATTTATTATTTTTGGACTTTAGAGCCGCGGTGGTTTGTTGTTTCTCTGCTGGAGGAGCTTTGGAGACGTGCGCTTTTACGCGTAGCGCGTAAAGATCTTTTTGGAGTTTTGGCTAATTCCTGCGGCACATGCAGCACTCAGATCGTATTTTTACATATTTGTGGATGTCTGACTGTTAGAGGATGCAGACAGAGAGTCACATGTCGCAGAAATCAGCGATGTGTGCAGAAACTAAACAGAACAGCGGCGGTGCGTGCTGTTTGCGCATGTTTTTGTGTATTTTGTGCGTTTTTCTGTCACATCCATCATCATGAGATTTTGTCCGCTCAGTTTTGAATCTTCTCTCTCTCCCTCTCTGTGTCCCCGCTGCAGACTCTCTCCTCCGGAGTCTTCGAGCTGAAGATCGACTCCTTCACCAGCTCCCGCGGCGTCTGTCGCTCTCCGTCCGGGGACTGCCAGATATTTTTCCGCGTGTGCCTCAAACACGCACAGGACATCATCAACCCGGAGCCGCCGTGCACGTACGGGACCGCGCTCACAGAGATCTTCGGCGCCGACTCCAACTCCATCTCCAAAAGCGCGCCCATCAGGGTGCCCGTTCACTTCAAGTGGCCGGTAGGTGACGAAAACCGCACGCTGGACGTTCACACCTCCAGACCTGCAGCCATCTGCATGTTTCACACCCGCCTGCAGACACTCAGATTCACTTTAATCACACAAATAAGAACCAAGTTCCAGCCCTGCAGGCATCAGTCTGACGCACGTGCATTGAATTTAAGGTAGCTGTGATCACTGATCGACCCTCTGTGACTCTTTCCAGGGAGCTTTCTCTCTGATCATTGAAGCCTGGAACGCGGAGTCTTCAGGACTTGATTCTACAGGTGAGCTGCTGCTGCAGTGCTGAGGCTTGACCGCCAGGCGGCGACAGACGCACTGTTTCCCGCTGAAAACGCACACACACACACACACACACACACACACACACACACACACGGAGGTTGGAGAGTTCATGTTTGGGCTTGTGTCTGTTTATATTACTGTTAACTGACAGACTTGAAACGCGTTCGTAGAGATGCAGCTGCAGATCAATCACAGCCAAACTTGCCTCTCAGTGTCTGGATGTTCTTCTTGTCAGGTGACAAACATTCTCACCTCCTTCTCTGCGTTCTCTCAGAAAACCAGAACAACCTCATCAGCCGGCTGGCGACGCGCCGCAGGCTGACCGTCGGCGAGGAATGGTCTAAGGACGTTCACTTCGGCAACCAGAGCGAGCTGCACTACTCCTACCACGTCATGTGCAACGAGCACTATCACGGCGAGTCGTGCTCCGCCTACTGCCGGCCACGCAACGACACCTTCGGCCACTACACCTGCAACGACGAAGGAAAACGACAGTGCCAAGAGGGCTGGAGCGGCGAGTACTGCACTGACCGTAAGTGTCGATGCCCGTCGATGTTCCATGAACCGACGTTTGTGAAGTTACTGAGTGTGAAGCCTGAAAGTAAGAAGTGTCAGAAATTCACCAGACATCAGCCAAACATGGAGCCAGCACTGTAAAATGTCTTTAACTGCAGCATGACCCCGCCTCTTCCTCTCTTCTCCCTCCATTTTTTTCAACGTTCCTTCTGAGTGGGAGGGAGGAGGAGGTGGTGGAGGAGGTGTGGGAGGAGGTGGTGGTGGAGGAGGTGTTGGAGGAGGTGGTGGTGGTGGTGGGGTCCTTGGCGCTTAATTTTTTTGTCCAGCAGTCTTGAGATTGTTAAGTCAAGCAGTTGTCAACGCCATCATCGTGGCTGTAGAGGACACACAAAAAATCCAAGAGCTTCTGTCGTTTCCACTGTGTGTGTGTGTGAGAGTGTGTGTGTGTGTGTGTGAGTAAGTGTTGGCAATGAAGTCTGCTGCTTTTGTTTTGAGCCCAACAATGGGCCCCCGGTCGGTCAGGGCCCCCGGCCGGTCGGCCCCCCTCTCGGCACGCCCGCTTTAACAGGGACACGCGCTGCAGCTTAATGTGCGCTGCCTTGCGTGAAAAGAGACGGCATGTGTTGCTTTTGTTGTGCGGGCCAGCTGCTTCGTTCAGTACTTAACAAGCACTTGTAGGGGAGTGTGTGTGTGTGTGTGAGGCCCTGTGAGGGGACGGGGGGTTGTTTTGTGATTCGAACGAAGAACATGCACTCATAGTAATGTTCTCTCCCCCTTTCTCCCTTTCCCTCTCTCTTCCTTCCTTTGACTTCCCTCCTCCTCCCATCAGCCATCTGTGCGGCAGAGTGCAGCGAGCACGGCTTCTGTAACTCTCCCGGGGAGTGTGTGTGCCGTCAGGGATGGCAGGGCGAGCGCTGCGACGAGTGCACCCGACACCCCGGCTGCATCCACGGGACCTGCCAGCAGCCATGGCAGTGCGAATGCAAGGAGGGATGGGGAGGCCTGTACTGTGACCAAGGTGGGTCGACGGTTCAAACACAAACACTCGAAACACTGTGATTAAAAGTGACCCGTCAGTGCGACTGAAGCAGATTAACGAACCTACTGACCCACGAACGATGTCAGTTTAACTGTCGACTATCCAGATGTTGCGTCCTCATAATTTGGCTTCGGCTGACTAATAACGCCTAATGACATTAATTAAAATGGATTAAAATGTTAATTAGAGAGTTGATGAGGGAATAAAAGGAGGCAGAAAAAAGGCAAATTAATTAAAGGATTATATTGTTGTTTTTTTAGCTCCTCCATTCTTTTCTATGAAATCAAACATGCAGAGACGTTTAAAACTTGCCGCAGATAGATTCTCCATCATGTCAACAAGATACAAAATACTTTTTATTATTATTAAGTAATTCACTGTTTTCCTTTTTTTGTTAATTTTCTGCTACATAGCTCTTGAAAGCAGCGTTGTTCAACAGCCAACGTCGGATCCTGTCCCGTAAACGCATCAAAGCTTCTAAATCCTCCGGCGCCTTTAACCGTCATCACGACTCAGTGAAGATTCAACGCTTAAATACAAAACGCCAGATTAAACATCACAAACAAGTTTCTGTTTAAAACAGCCGTGAAATGAAAGTAAAGACCGTTTGGAAGATATTCAGATATCTGAGCATACGTATTACGAATTTATTGTTGCATGTGCACATACAGTCACTCGCTTTATAGGTTTATGATTATGAGCTGAGCAACAATATGGACAGCACCTGAGATATAAGCTGGGTGAAAATAAACTGCAGTAATGAGAGAAGTGTGAGAAAACATTACAGTTAAAGATGTTAGCATTATGGTTTAAACATATAACCGTGTTGTGTCAGCACATTTCACTTTAACGTAAAGATGTTTATCATCTGCATATAATCAAATAATAAAAAGTGTTTGCAAAATCAACTCCCTCAGATTGATTTTTTTCCACTGAGACGCTAACCTCAAGCCAAACCGTCATGATTGGCTTCAATCACGCGATTTATCCAGAAACTTATTTGAGATTTAAAATGCCTAAAAATGAAGTTTGCAGGTATTTAATTATTTATTTTAGTTTATTGGTTTATAAAACTTCATGTGGTCCTGAACGCAGCATGTCTGCTCATGTGTTCAGATGACCCATGGTGTCCCTCAGGGCTCTTTCCTAGCTCCTCTTCCATTGTTCTTGTCATCTGGTTCTTAAGTTGCTCCATGTGTATATTTTATCGTTCTTATGTTGATGATGACGCTGACATTAGAACTTTTTTAATTAGGTCCAGGTTGTGCTTAAATACAGAATCAGTCCTGAGCTGGAAATGACCACGTTTGTTTCAGTTCGACTGAGGTGACGTTCTGTTCAGTAGTTTTTTTGCACTTGGTCCAAAATACAGATAACAAACTAATAACCAGCGTCTCAGGGTCAGTCCATGTCAGGTCTGTCTCACTCAGGTTTCTCAGTCTCTTAATGTTTGGGTGATTCTGAAATCTAACAGTTGTTTAAAAAGTAGATTTACACGTGATCTCGCTCCTTTGTTTGGGAAGAAGAAAAAAAAATATTGTCCATCTAGGCTCGACAAGAAGGTCTGACACTTTAATTTGGCAGTTTAGCCTTTTATTTTACTCCATCAGGCAACGTTAAGTTTTGACATTTAGCAGTGCTCAAACACACAAAACAAATCCAATAAATCCTCCACCAAATCTCTCGCGTCGCGTTGCAAATATCTCATCTAAAAATACCGTGTACAATCATTCATTAGTGCAATTCTGGAACAAAGTTTTCTCATGACTCAGAAAAAAAGTTTGGATGAAGTGTCAGTTTTAGTTTTTGATAACTGGATCAACTTAACAGCCTTGTTTATTCTTCTGAGGAGGAATACAGAAAATAATGTGAGAAAACCCAAAACATTTGTGGCAGATTGCTTTGAGCGCTTCCGTATTCTAACCATGCTTCTACATCCTGCGTCTTAACTCCAGATCTGAACTACTGCACCAACCACAAGCCATGCAAGAACGATGCTTCGTGCACCAACACCGGCCAGGGCAGCTACACCTGCACCTGCCAGCCCGGTTTCACCGGCGAAAACTGCGAGACCGAGATCAACGAATGCGACAGCAACCCCTGCACGAACGGCGGAAGCTGCAAAGTAAGTCAGTGCCCCAGATCTGACGGAGCTGTCTCACTGCAGCAAGGAAACCAAATAAGCATATTCAAAGAGAGTTTTGCTCCTGCTCACCTCGTCTTCTCCTCTCGTATTTCTTCCAGGATTTGGTGAACGATTATTCCTGTGCGTGCCCTCAGGGTTTCTACGGGAAGAACTGTTCTATCAGCGCCATGACGTGCGCGGACGGACCGTGTTATAACACAGGGACCTGCGTTGAGAACACTGCTGGAGGGTACAGCTGTCGCTGTGCACCCGGGTACACTGGCTCCAACTGTGAGAAGAAGATTGACAAATGCAGCAGCAACCCCTGCGCTAACGGTACGAAACACCTTTAACCTGCTTCATTTTATCCTGCAACCATTTTACAGCCAAAACAGTTTAATTTCCCATGAAACACTTGGTTGGTCACAGTGTTTCCTGTAGCTCCCCCTGTGCCTGCATCACCCCCTTCAGAGTTGTTGAGCACTTAAATTAATGCAAAATATTGCAGTCATAAACTCGGGTGTGCTGCACGTCTCTGTCACCGAGACAACAGCATGAAACAGGCGTACTGAGTGTGTCTGCTGCAGAAACGTCTGTAAGGAAGTCTGAAATCATTTCCTGCATTTCACTTCTTTGTTGTGGTGTCCCTCTGCTGTGTGGGACTGATCTGAATTCATCTGACGCTGCAAACTGATTTGGGACTGTCCTGTTGGTACTTGCCAGCCAGAATACATTTTTACCCGAGCTTCAAAAGAACCGCCAAGTTTCTGATAAGTGAGTTAACAAAGTCGTGAAACTCAATGAAGACCGACTCTTTGATACTGTAACTTTGTAGACGTTCAGACTTGCAGGCGTCCAAAATTCAACCGCTCCGTTTCATGTTTTTCTTTGTTCCCAGTGAAGCAGAATGTTTTTCATGGTTCAGCTGCATGTAGATAAATGTTTGAATTGTGCTGTAGGGTCAAAGTTTGTGGTTGTGAAATTGCTGACTTGGGGTCCAGTAGCAGAGTACGACTGCAAGAAACTGAGGAGAAAGTCAAACTGATCTTGAACTCTCTCTTTCATTGCAAAGGTTAAAAACATATTTATAGCTGGGGTAATTGTTAGTTATGCAATCACCAATAAATAGTTTCATTGCTGTAAGCGAAGAGCCGTTCAGGTCATTGCTTATCTCAGCAGCAGCAAGACTGCAACTCGTCCTGCAGGTCCAGCGTCCTGCTGCAAGCAGTAACAGTTTGCATGTTGTGGGATATCCAATCATTAATCATTAATCCATTCTTTGTTTGGTTGAACTACAACTGACAGCCTTTCTGAGCAGTTTAAACAAAAGCAATGGAACTAAATAAAAGACCAGCAGCAGTTTCTTCACCTCACACATCGAGTTGTTGGAAACCTGCACAACTTTTCACAGGTAGTAAATCTTCATATCTTAACTGGCTGACTGGATCCACCTGCTGCAGGACATTCAGATGTTAGGGAGGATTTTCCACCATCATGGGTGTATAACCTTGAACTCAAACGTTAATCAATATCAAACTATTTACAAGTACAAACTGGTGTAGTAATAAAGTTATGTCATTATGAAAGGGAGCAACCAGAAGATGATATCTTCAAAACAAAACAAAACAAAAAGTTGTCTAATCTGATTTTAATTTGGATCTCTTGGCTCAAACTCAGAAAAGGTTGTTTATTTTTTTATTCCACCAGTTTTGCAATAAGTGCCTCATTATTCCACCCAACAGAAACACAAACATTTACCTCATATCTCCTGATAACTCGATTGAAGTTAAAAGAGAAGTGGCACCAGTGTTGAGCCCTGTGGGACGCCATAATTATAATACTGCAAGGACAGTTACATCGGCTGAGCCGTAAGATACATTTAAGGCTTAAAATCTTCAGATGAACTCCAGGCCTAAAAGACTAGACAGGATTAGTTTTACAAAAGCAGCCTCAGTATGAATTATAATATCTGAACACAAACCACAAAATTTCCTAACCAATGAATCATCAAATTCATGCTGAATTACTTCATTCAGGCCTGTGAAAGTCAAATTGGCACATTTAATAACAATAATGATCTGTCATAAATAGTAATGAATAGTGATTACTTTGGTTTGAGGCCAAACAAGGACTGATGTGTTGGAGCTGATCCATGTTAGATGCTCGAGTCAGTGGCCTCGTGTCAGTCTGATGTGTTCTGGGAGGAAGGACTTGATGCATCGCCTCGATGTTCTGCTGAACTCGGGGACGAGTCTTGTTTGTTCATGAAACCTCAGAGTGCTTCAGATGTTATGAAATGTGAAATTACTGGTTGAACAGTGTGAATCTTATTTGTTATTTTTACTGCGTTGAGACGTCTTTACACTGAATTTACAGGAAGGAGATGAGTGGATACGAGAGGCATGATGGATGTTTATTAAAGGAACATTATAGCTACATTTCATGAATAAAATTTAGTTGTTTTATTGCTTTGAAACAAGTTTCAGTTTAAATTTCCAGCAGTAAACGTACACAGGCACGAAGGCCGTTGTGTGTGTTTGTGTGTGAGAGTGCAGATAAACTCCTCGATTGTCACGCAGGAGCCTCTCATCACGTCTTATCACCGCCTGTCCGTCAACGCAAACGTTTCACTCATTGTTGGCGTCGTAAACACAAACCTGTTTTAGCGGTAGTCCTGGAGACACTCAGGCCTCCCGGTCTACTTGTTCTCTACCTTGTTGCACTCGTTTTGGGCACAAATCCAACACTAATGTCTCCGGCAATGCCAACTCCCTCACAAGCATTCACTTTACAACTGTGTTAAACATTTTCCAAAACATATCATCAGTTCAGAGACTGATTTCCCTTTTTAAGCCTGTAATGTTTTTTTGTCTGCAGACACGAGTAACTAAACTCTCATTATCCTTTTCAAGTCACCCTCGTCACCTCGTTTTAGTTTTCTGTCAGCACTCCTGACAAACTGCTGTTTTTCCTACCAGCTCTTGAACGCACCGTGACAAATGGACAAATTGAAATTGAGCATGATGTTTGTTTGTTGGATGGGTTAGGATACCTGTAAAGGTTCAAGTCTCTGCAAGTTGATTTACACAACTGCAAACAGTAGTTATAAGGAAGTCGAAAACTTTTTGGTGCTGCTGAGGTTGTACATTTTGTTTATCAGGACTGATGCGAGATTCTCATGTGAGACGGTGAAAACAGAGACAGACGGCTCCACAAACTCAAACTTTATCTCGGAATACTACAATGAACGTTCAGTAATCGGCGGCCCGCTGAGCGGTGTTGTCTCCAGCTCAGCCTTCGGCCCTCCCTCAGGTCCTCATTAGCGTGTAGAAACCACCGCCTGCTTATCTCCAATCTGCACTCATTCCTGCCTCTCACTGAGCCTGACGGAGGGAAAAAGGTGTATGTGTTGTTGCTCCGCTCTTTGCAGCGTTGCAACACAGCAGCAGCACAGAAGAACCAAATATGGAGCTGATTGCACAGCTTGTTTTTTCACCGTGTTTAGCCTCCAGTGTGTCGCTCCCAAACCGACCCTGCAGGGCCCACGCTCAGGCCCTCAACCCTCATCTTTCCTCTCCTCTGTCAGTTAAGATTACATAAAACATCAGCACGAGAATGGAGGCTCAGTTTGGAGTTTGTTTGTGGTCTTTACTTCATTCACATGAAGTGCCACTGATGTGGAAAACATCTCCGCAGGATGTTTCTAATCACACACACATTTCTGTCCTGATGGGCAGCATCTGTTGTGAGGAAATGTTGTAATAAACACATTTTTTCGGCCTCTCTCTGCCCCCCTTTCTGTGCACATGAAGCCTTCTTTACTCTGGAAGACTATAAAAGATTTCTCCTGAAGTCAGAAACGTCGCCAAACTCATTTTCTTTGTTTAAACTCAACATGTTTTAAGCTTGATTCAGATGAGTTCATCTCTTACCTTTGGATTGTTGACTTTTACAGACACGTCAGATGTTTTAGCAGAATATTTTCAGGCTTGCAGAGACTCTCTGGCGTCCCTCAAGGCCCCTTTCCTGGTCCTCTGTTTCTTAAGTTTACATACCTGTAGATATTTGATTAAATTCTGCAGATATACGTGTGATTCTTTGTCACAAAGTGTCTTAATATCTCTCTATCTTATGCATGTTTTCAGCGAGCACCAGGCATCTTGTCTCTCTTACTCTCCTCAAGAGATACCTACCCGTCTAGAATCTGAGTGCTGGTGGCATCAGAAGCTTTACATAAGCTTTCCTGACCTTTTTGTATTTAGCATTCTTTTCTGAAGCATGTGCGCTTGCTTGTATTTGAATGTTGCACAATAATCACGGGGTCATTTGTTGGACAGATGATTTAGAGCCTACATCTTTGTCAGGTCCAGTTTTAATAACAAACCTTTCTGTCTTATCCTCTGCAGGCGCTCAGTGTTTAGACCTTGGCAACCGGTTCATGTGCCGCTGCCGCCCCGGCTTCACCGGCTCTCACTGTGAGACCAACATCGACGACTGTGCCGGGAATCCCTGCCGCAACGCCGGCACCTGCATCGACGGCATCAACGACTTCACCTGCACGTGCACGCTGGGCTACACCAGCAAGGATTGCTCCGTGCGCACCAGCGCCTGCGACCAGTTCCCATGCGACAACGGCGGCACGTGTTACACCCACTTCACCGGGCCGGTGTGCCAGTGTCCGCCAAACTTCATGGGCGCACGCTGCGAGTACTCCGTCAAGCCAACCAAGAAACCGACCATGAACGTCGACGCCTCTTCTGCGCTGATTGCCGCCGTTGCACTCGGCCTGGTGACGCTCGCTCTGCTGCTGTGTGCCGCCGTCCACATCCTGCGTCAGCTCCGCCGGGGCCGAGCGCTGACGGCGCTGACCAGATCGGTGAAGAACGACCTGGAGACGGTGAACAACCGTAACGCGGTGATCGGCGGGGGCGGACCAAACAACGGGAGCTTACCGGGAGCAGTGCTGGGCGGCCTGAGAGAGAAGGAGGCGTTCCTCCTCCCTGGAGGACATTTCAAAGTGTCCAATAAAGACGCAGCGCTGGTGGAGAAGGGCAGCGACAACATGGCCATGTTTAAAAACAAAATGGCAGACTGCAACCTGGCGAAAGAGGAGCAGCGCCTGGGCAAGAACAAGTTTGACCTGTAAGGATCTGATGATGGTTTGATGGATTTCTGTGACTGTGCCTTTATGTTTCCATCTTTTTTACTCTCCTTTCTCTTCACGCTTGACGAGTCGCAGCATGTTTGTTTGTTTCACGCCTTCACAAAATATTTCTGTCAGAATCTGTGGCTGTTGTACCAACCCTCCCTCTCTCTCTCACTCTCTAACAGTAACAAATGTGACTCGTCCATCATCGTCCCTCCTCTCAGCTTCGTGAAGGACAGTCACCCGGTGTATCATCCGGTGTTCATCATCCCAGAGCAGATGGAGCAGTGTGTGTTTGCAACTGAGGTGAGGACACGTCCAACAATCAAGTGTTGTTTTTGTTTGGTTGATTAGAGAATTCATCTGATCTCTGATTTTTGTTAATTTTCTGAATGAAAACGAAAACAGAAATATCTTAAAAGAATTTTACTAATTTATGAATTTACTAGATAATTTGAATTTAAAAGTCTTTCAGAGTTTGAAAGGCCGATTTGGGTTTTTGTGATTTCATGAGCTCAAAGAAACTAAAAAATGAGATTAAAAAAAGTTTAATTTTAGATGCATTTGTTTGTTTTTAAATTAAATATATTCAGACACATAACTGAAATTGACCTGTGACGATCACAGTGGTCTGCTTATGTTAGTAGTTATACTCTGATACGGAAACCTGCAGATATTTTCAGATCTTTTAGGTTTGTGTGAGTCAACAACCCTGAAAAACATGAATAGATGCAAATTAATAACAATAATATCTCTGTGTTTGTTCCATTGTGAGAACCACCAAACATCATTTAACTCTTAAACATGTTTCCATAAAATAAGAAAATCTTTTGAAAATAATGTACCTACACTGAAAATACAAGTACAAAAGTACATGGAAGTATATTTACTAAAGAAATAAACGTTTTCTGTTTTCTGGATGGAAAGAAAGAAAAAGATATATCCAATGTGAAGTTTACTCAAATCAAAACTGTTAATCCTTTAAAATCATTTGTTTATAGTGATGAATAATTTAGCTTAATTAGAAAAGATAATTAAATTCAGACATTCCCTGTTTTAGAAAAGACGTCATGTTTCAGCAGAAGTAAACCTATACGCCGATGACTAACCGCTGTTTCTCTCTTGTCTCGTTCGCAGGTATAACCTCCAGTTTTCAGACCACTGGCGGAGGAACTTTTTATGCTGAAATGTTTCCTGTTCAGGACAGTTCACCCAGAGGATCGACACACATTATTTTATTTATTATTTATTTCTGCTGCTCAACAGAAAGAAACAAAAAGATATCAACGATGTTTGGATGACTCTGAAAAGAGAGAACGAGCAGCGGAGGAGAGAGAAAAGGAAAAGACTGAATGTCTGGCGTCATTTGCACTATTTATCTTTTTTTAAATATAAATATATATATATAAAAATATATACCTTAAATCTTAATATAATATGTATATCTGAATTTTCTTTCAAACGTGAATGAGAGGATTTAAAGAATCAAAGCTGTCCACCAATCAGATAGACCGGTGCCTTAGCTATGCTTCTTAATCACTGTGGAAACTGTTTCCTGTACCTTTTCACAATAAGATGTCAATCAACTCATCAGAGGACCTGCTTACAGGAACAGGAGATGGACCTTTTTATTTTGAGTGACCATCCATTTACTTTTGTTTTCTCTTGAAAGTGAAGCATCACATCGCCTTACAATCACATCCAGTCCTACAAACTCTGAACTGAAGTGCCTCTTCATTGAAAAGAAAACTGCAACCAGACTTTAATCCAGGAATCCAACTGAGCCCAGAAAACCAGTTTACCTTCAATGGAAACAGCCCGTCCTGCTAGTGAATATGTACTGTTCCCGTCCTAAATCCACATCGCTTTCTAATGCCAGTTCAAAGGATCATCGTCCTCGAGGAACGTTTGTACAACAATCAGCCTGTTTCTTACATTTTCACCTCATGAACAGATAATCAACTCTGATAATCGACTATTTTAAGTGCCACGGGCCTGATGATGTCCAACTGAGCTGGAATTCATCTTATAAATCAAATTTTCCTGTCTTGCTTGCTTTCCTGTGTACTTGCATTTTTTCTATGAACCAGAACACTCGCTGCCTGTATCGACCACTGTCACAGCAAGTAAACAGGAAACCATAAAAACACCCACTGTTGTTCTGCAACATTCCCAGAGCCTGAACCTGGAGTTCAGTGTGAGCCTGAACAGCAGTGACAGACTCCAAAGAGAGTTTTAATCCTAATATTACTTTTATCTTAATCCATTTGATACCAAAAATATGTTTTGTTCCTGTGTAGTCTGTCTTTGTGCTATCTTCGTTAATTTAAGAAAACAATGCAATGTGTACATACGTTCCAGAAGATAGTTTTCTTATTTAAGTTTGCCTTTTGTAAATAATTCTGTATTTATGAAAGAGAATTGTATATATGTCTATGTTAATGTGACCAATGTCAAGAAATATATTTTTTCATAAATAAATTAGAAAAATAACGTTGACGTGTTGTTTCGCATTTCTTCATGTGTTGACCGTGTTTTGATCTTGTAATGAACGAGGTGAAGAGAGTCACTTTCCTGCACATTATTACCACTTCAACTTTATTTGTAACATTTCTACCATAAAATAACAGAATGTAAATCGTATTGACGCTACACTGACTTGGAATATTCATACATAGAATTATGTCAGTGCCTGCTGGTTGGTAACCGCCCCCCAAACAAAATAACGTGCACACTGATTCAGTTTTCAGACTGTTACTAACAATGACAAAAAGTCATTAGCCTTAGCCTAACCAGGTCAGGGTTGCAAACCAGGAGCCAAACCTACCGCCAGCCTTACAGGTAAAAATGAGGAAGTAAACAGTCTGCTTCAAGTTTCACGGGAACTTTGAATCATTTATTCTGTCTCTTCTCTCTGTAATGAAGCACAGCTCCATCTCTGTTTCTTATCTTCACTTCTCTCTTACTGACTCTGATCGTTCATGTGTTGAAATCCAATTGTTGAGCGAGTTCAGGTCAAACAAAGACGAAACACTTCCTCTTCTCGCTCCCTTCCCTCCTTCTCTTTCACGTTCCCTCTCTGCATTCAAAGCTTCGCGGCGTTGTTAATTGATACACGGCGTCTGCTGGTTAATGAGTATCTGCTGCCACATGCCAACGATCAAACACACGCTGACAGCAGGAGAGTGGAGAGAACTCCAGACTCTGGCTCACCTGCTGTTCACCTGGCTGGTTTTGTCTGTGTATCACACACAAACACACACACACCCATCCTCAGGTTGAACTGTGAACTCTCCTGAACGTCACCTGGTGGAAACAGAAACCAACACACTCCCAGCTCGCTGAGTAAAGGTCAAAGGTCGCTCTGCTGACAGCCTCTGAACGGGCCGAGCACGGCGCCGACACTGAAGGTTGGAGGTTCAACTGCTGCACATGAATGAAGACATCAGTTACACTGGAGTGTCACATTTCAGCCTCTGCATGTGATGCATCATCTCTGCTGAGGGCCAATGAAATAGATTCATGATTCAGACTGTATTTAAAATCATGTAAGATGTAGCGTTTCTTTGGTTTACCTGCAAACTGAAATGACTGTTTCTGTCAGCGAGTCTGGAGGGAAACAAACTGGATGTGTTGGACGTGCAGCTGAGGGCCTGGGGACGAATTCAGACCCGGGCTGCTGCAGTAAGGACTCAGCCTTTATTTGATGCACGCTCGGAAGGGTCTCACTGTTTGACAAAAAGGTCGATATTATTATATTATATCTGCAGGATCCTGATCATAATTTTGTCTGAAACTTTGATGCTTTGACGTCCATTTGTTTCCAAAGATTACGTTGAAGCCATTGTGTGATTATATTATCGGTGAACTGAGGATTTAGTTTGACCAAACCACTCTGATTTGGTCAAACTAAATCCTCCTTGTGTTTCTGTTGTTTGAAATTGGCTGGTTTTTCGGAGTGTGGTGGCGGTAGCTGTGTTCTGAGTGTCGGTGAATGTCGTGTTGAATCTTTAAGTTTCTGTTTCCAGCTGCTGAAGATGTTCTGATCATCAACTCTCCTGTTTTCTCTGTTTTCCTGAAAAACAGAAACTCTGATCTGAAGCCGTTTCCTTTAATCAGCCAGCAGGAAGCTGAATGACACATTAGAGGGTTGCACCATAGTGACACACACACAGTGAAGACACAGTACACGTGTGTACACACACATTTCCTGTTTTGGATGGTGTCTCACTTTCTGCACATCAGCACAACACGAACACAATGAGAGTCTTTCCTGAGCTACTGTCAGCGTCCAGGCTGGGCCGCGATCAAACACGAGCTCCGAACCAGCAGTGAGCAGGATACAGCTGACGTTCAGGCTTTGTACCTCGTACAGTGATCAGCGAGGCCTGAGTTTGGGATGTTTCGGTTGCTGAGTGGACGTGCAGTGTTTCAGGTGGAGGTACGTCAGGCAAGGACGCCGCCTTTGTGCTGCAGCGATGCTGAACGTTTGATTTTCAGATATCAGTTCACCTGAAGTCAACAGAACTTCCTCAAAGCTCTCTGTGGATCTGTGTTCTCAGTTATCTCATGACTCTTTGCTTATAGAGCAGGTCTAGACTAAATATTATTTACAGGCACCCAACAGTTCACACCATGAGCAAACACATAGCGACAGTGGCGAGGAAAAACTTCGAGCAGAACCCGGCTTCATCGGCCAGATTCTGATTGGTTCCTGGTTGAACTTTCCTCTGATGAACATCCTGATATCAGCTTTTATTTTTCTTCATCGCAGCGTTGACAGATCAATCTGACGAAGGCAGAGTGTCGTTTAGCTCAGTCGGTAGAGCAGCCGTCCCGTGTACGAAGGCTCAGTCCTTGACGCACGGCCGAGGGTTCGAATCCGACCTCCCCGTCTCTCTCTCCACATTCCTGTCACTGTTCAGCTGTCAAAGATGATATCAGCTGTTATTTGTTGTGTTTGAGTCTTTCATATCTGCAGACGCCGCCACGAGTTCAGACGCTGCAGAGCCGAATTATCGAATTATTGTTTTTTATTTTCACTTTCTTACATACAAGTGAACATTATGTTCATCTGCTGTAATAACTACATAAATGATCTGAGGCCTCCAACAAACAGACAGATCGTCCCTATCAGGAAATATGAACCAACTTTAACCAGTTTTGACGCCCGTAGTTTGTGTGCTAACAAACAGATGTGTTTTAATACTACAGCTCCCAGATGTCATGGACAGAAAAACAAACCACAGGGACAAAAACTGTCCTTCTCCGTCATCCTGTGGGCATCTGATTTTATCCTGAGCTGATTTATAACTGATAAAAAAAACGACCTTTGTCTTGTTTTGTTGACACATGTTTGATGAACAATAGTTACTTCATAATAAAAGTTCTCCAGTTTAATGCTCTTAATGTGAAAGGTTCAGTTTGCATTTTAATGTGAAGTAATGTGTAAATGTAAATGTTTTGTCGGGCCTCCAGCCGCCTGTCTTACACAGTCTGCCACGTCCAAAGCATCTCCAGGAACACTTCCTGTCACCCGCTGATCTAAACAGTGTTTCCTGTTTTATTTTGTAGTGCTCCCTCTCTGCGTCTTGTATTTCTACTTCCTGCCTTTTGTTTCCCGCCAGTTTTTGATTCTGTTCACCGTGATTTGTCTCACCTGTGTCTGTCTGTGGCTGAGGTCCAACGGTCAGTTTGTCTCTTGAAGGTTCGTCACTGAAGTGTTAATGTGTCCGCCATGATAAGGAAAGGAGGAAAGGAAAGGAGCTTCAATGCTTCCTTTATTATCTCCTTTAGCATAGGATACACGGAGCATCCTTTAGGAAAGGAAAGGAGGTGATGCAGCGTCCTGCAAATCATCATGAAGTTCCTGTTGCTGATTAATCATATATCTTTGCCATAACTTGCTAATATGTTTCTATATGAGTGGACAGGAGGGTGAGCGACCACACCAGGTAACAAACACTTCACCTGACTTCTGTGACAGGTGGACAATATTCATTTATTATTTGAACTCTGACGTTGATGATGACGTCACATTTTTCACCGGGTTGTCCACGTTTATATTTCCTGCATGAAACAACACGGTCAGAGCGCGGGGAGTATCTAGGAAGTATCTCAGATGAGCGTTTTGTAGTCCATCTTCTGGACTTTGTGGTGTCAGAGCAGTCGACTTCTCCTAACTCCTTATCACCTCTCCTTCACATCTTTCCTTATGACCTTGTGACGTTTTCCATCGAGGTCAAGGAAAAGTGTTTAGGAAAAGTGTTTAGGAAAAGTGGTTAGGAAGAGTGGTTAGGAAAGGACTTAGGAGCTGATTTTCTGCCTATTCGACCGTACCCTTGGTCTCAGTCCTTCTTTAGTTCCTCTGTCCTTTGTTTCATCTTGTACTTATTCCTGTTTTTTATTTCTCAGTTCTGGTTTTTATTTATTGAATATTCGTTTATATTTTTGCGTGGATCATCGTCCTTTAGTTGTTTCTGTGGTTTCGTTATTCACGTTATTTTTCGTGTACGCGCCTCCTCCTGGAGCTCACCCCGCGTCACGTCACGCTGATTCTGACTTTGTATTTTATATTTTCATAATTGTTGTTTTAAAGTTTGTGTGAATAAACTTGAAATGTTGACGAGGACGCCGCAGTAAGTGTGAGAGCCTGAGGTGAAGACAGACAGTGAGAGCTTTAAGTGTGAACACATGAAAGAACACACCTGTCATCACTCCGTCACCGTCACCGCCTCCGACCTCCGACCTCTCCTCCTCACGCTCTCTCTTTCCCAGCTTGTTTTGGATACAGACGCTCTGTCTGCCTTCAATCCTACATGACATAAAGAGAGTGTGTGTGTGTGTGTGTGTGTGAGAAAGTTGTGAGGAGGAAACAGGAACAGGAAGGATAAAAACGAAGACATGAATCAAGTCTTTTCTGTCGCCTTCCTGCTCCTCGACATCATAATGAATATTTCAGACACACACACACACACACACACACACACACACACTCTTCATGGGAACTGCAGCATGTTCTTTAGGGCTGGCCAAAATAATGGGAACACAAAACAGCCTCCTCACCAACCACTAAAAGTCAGTCCCAGATTTACTCTTGTCCGGCGGCTTCTTGCTCGCTCACTCTCTCCTTTTCTCTTCTTAGCTTCCTCCGTCAGCGTCCTCTTCACTCTCTGCTCCTCTGCCATTATGTCCATAGAAGCTGCTGACTGCTCGGCCTCCTCTTCCTGGTTAGCTAACAGCAGCTGCATGAATCTGTTTGAATCAGAGACACACCGACTCTAATCTGATTCAATCCATGACATTAATGGACATTTCTGCTACTTTTGTGTATTCATTTTGTCCCCTGGTACATCAGCACATCACACGGCTCATTAAATTTAGAAATAGGGTTCATTTTTATTGTCAGACTTGTTTCTTCAGTGTTATAAAAACCTGAATGAGGAAAGAGAAGCAACATTAAATCTTGATCCGTGTTCATTTCCTGCCTGTAGCTGCTTTGATGTACACACAGTCAACACAAAGCTTTCCATACGTATAACATCTGATTCCAGCCCTGTACGGAGCTGCTGGTGTTTCGTGTCGTCACTCGTTCATTCTGAGTTTCACTGAAGTGTGAAAACACTTCACTGGAAACCAGACCAGGATTTTACTGAGATTTCTGCAGAATAATGGAACCGACCTGCCGACTGTGTGTGTGTGTGTTATCTGATGTTCATGAGTCTACAGCAGGTTTACTGATCTTCTGTTAGTTCAGCAGGTTTCCTCTGTAACGCCCACGAAGCGCCGCAGGTCTGCAGTCCTCTGGAAGTTATCAGACTGTGCTACAAATCAGTCAGTTGTTGATGTTTTCAGTTTTTTTCGTTGCTCTTCACCTCCACCTGTAAGCCGCACATTCCTTCTCTCACCTTTCTGACCTCTAACACATACAAAGCTCTCAGTCTGTCTGTTAGCTCGGCCACTTCCTCCCTGGATGACCTCTGACCCTCAGGGGTCACAGCAGCTGATTTGTTTGGGGTGGTGGAGGTGGAGGTGGAGGTGGTTTGAACCCTCCAGCAGCTCCATCACGACACACTCCTGCTGGGCTGTGATCTGTCTTCTCTTAGCTTCAGGTTGACTCAGCTCACCTTCAGCTGATCGGGCAGGTTGGAGTGACAAACTTATCTGGAGGCAAAGAAACAGTCAGACATGAAAATGTTTCTCAGTTTACAGCCTCACTTCTTGTTTGAACTTTGACCAACTGTTTGCTCTCGTTACACACACACACACACACACACACACACAGTTTTTCAAAGAACAAACAACGTTTAGCTGTTCCCACTTTCAGTTTGAGGTGCAGATAAAGGCCTGGAGGAAGTATTCAGAAATACACAAATACACACCAGAAATACTTACATCTCACTTTACTTACACTACACAGACACATGTATCATCTTTATGTATGCAGATCCAACAGGCCTGTCCAGCATGAAAACATTTTGTTGTAGGCTTTTAGATACTTTGTATACGTTCTGAATAACATTACTGCATCACATCATAGAAGTGTGTGTGTGTAGAAAAGTGACCACAGCTCCAGAAAACACAGTGCGTGCTTCTGTCAGACGTATGACGTGTGAGGAAACCGTCAGATTTGTGTTTAACTGCAGGATTTGAGCACTGATCAGGACAAACTGACATCAGAGTCCTGATCCTGATCAGACGTGCAGACCAGCAGACATCGGCATCCGACGGGTGAAAGTTACAGCTAAATATGAGAGAATATAAAGAGTGAACACACGTCAGGCCAGACTGATCGTTAATATAATCATTAATCATTAATAATACTTTAAATGGCAGAAAACCTTCAGCCTCAGTGCTGAGCTCTTGTTTCCTGCAGCATGAACACTTTTCATCATCAGACCACCTTCAGCTTCTTCACAGGATGGAAAGTGATTTTTACTGCAGCGTGAACAGGAAGTACACACACACACACACACACACACACACACACATGACCCTGGTTTGTCTCAGCTGGACCTCGGTGCTTTAAGTGGTATAAATCTACTGACTGCAGGTCAGTGCGCGGGAAGCAGAGGCCACAGGAAAGAACAAACGCTGCTTAGCCTTGTGTTTGTGAACGCTTGTTTTTGTTACCAACAGGGGACGTTTACCCGTATGAACTCTGACTGTGTCAGGACCAGCAGTCCTTATGGGGACCAGACACTGGTCAGAATGCAGACATGTGTTCTCAGTATAGTTTTATACTGAACTGGTTCAGGTTCAGACTAGGCTGTCCACAACACAGCGTCCTGACTGGATAGCTGGTGGATGATAAACTAAGAAAATAAATGACGAAGTAAACTTTATTGACAAAGCGTCTAAACCAGAGTTACACTGCAAACACGGGAAAGATGAAACATGAAACGGTAAAATAGAAACAATAAAACAGTGAAACAATAGAAACCATTCAAAGAGCTTATGAAACATTCATGAAGATATTGACTAGCTTCTGAACTCTTAGCAGCGTAGGTGTAGCAGGTCGTCGACGTCGAATCTGACGTCGGTCAGATGATGTTAGGCGGGCAGCGAATCATGGAGGACATGTATCAGGACAGATGTTTGAAAAACAGGGCAGATGTGTAGATAAATTATTTAATGATGTGTATGAGTGTGTGTTGTGTATGAGTGTGTGTTGTGTATGAGTGTGTACCACCTGTTAATGTTACGGATTTTTTTTATTTTTTCATCTTTAAATGTGACAAAAATACAAAAATAAATACAAAGAAAACCCGACAGGAGCATCAGAGACGTGTTGTTCATCCAAAGTAATTCCCGCCGCCCTCCTCCTCCTCCTCCTCCTCCTCCTCCTCCTTCCTCCCTTCATCCGTCTAGGAGCCAACCTTTGACCCCGCCCATCGTGGGAACTTCTTCAGGAGGATGAGTTGGCGTGACGACCAGGAGGACATTACCACGGCGATGATGAGTCTAACAGAAGCCCAACACCTGTCCGACCCCCCACCACACACACACACACACACACACACACACACAGAATATTTCACAATAAAATCCTGATATTTGATTTCAGTCGGTCAAACTAACTGACAGATATCAACATGAAGCGTCTTCAGCTGATTATTCACACTGAGACAGTTAAAACATTCTGTGTCAGTTTGAATATGTAAATGAGGCGTTATCTGTAACTGTTATGTAACATCTGGTCAGATCTACACTGTTTTCTTTCCTCTAGTCCAAAAGACTGAATCATGAGAAATATCCCAGAATGCCAAAAATGTCCAGCTACTTCACTCAACGAGAACGATGTGTTATGTAAAAAGAAGAAATGAAATAAGAATGTGGATTTGTTTCTGCAGTCATGGACTTTTCTTCGACTCTTGAAGTTCTCGTTGGAGAAACTCGACTCCGTCACTGAGGGAGGAGACGACGAGGACGATTTACAACCTGCCATCAATCACACGGTGTGGGAACTGAAGAGGGAGACCTCGGAGGCGACGACGCACCTTGTAGACGTGAACAAAGCTGCCGTGATGACGCTCAGCGCTTTGTGTTGAGAGAGGCTGAAAATCTGTTTGAATGATTAAAGTCAAACAAATGAATCTCACGTTTGAGCTCGCAACAGAACAACCGACAGTCCTGACATGAAGAAGCTAAAATCTCAATGACAGGCAGCAGTTAGCATCGCCATGGCAACCTTTGATTATAGATTTGCTAATTAGATCAATCATTCTCACTTTTTCAAGCAGTTTTCAATCCCAGAAACTCGATTCAAACTTTCTTCTTCTGCTACAGCGACCTCAGACTGGAGGTCAGCAGCTGATCCACAGTTTGTCTCTCATGTCCATGGTGTGGACGTTTCTGCCTTGTTGGACTTCATGGAGACTTAAAGGAGAAATTCATCTTGATTTGATTTGTTCAGTTTTTCGCTCCGCGGTTCAGGACACTCGGACGCTTCTTCAGTCAGTCAGTCAGCTGTGAGGCGAGAATCTGATTTATGGATGTTTGTTTGTTTGTTTATCGTTTGGTGAGGAATGCCATGGGAACCAGCAGGAAGCAGCTGTCTCAGCCGCCTGTCTCTCTGGCCGCCTGTCTCACTGTCCGCCTGTCTCAGCCGCCTGTCTCACTGTCCGCCTGTCTCAGCCGCCTGTCTCACTATCCGCCTGTCTCACTGTCCGCCTGTCTCACTGTCCGCCTGTCTCACTGTCCACCTGTCTCAGCCGCCTGTCTCACTGTCCGCCTGTCTCAGCCGCCTGTCTCTCTGTCCGCCTGTCTCACTGTCCGCCTGTCTCTCTGTCCGCCTGTCTCTCTGTCCGCCTGTCTCACTGTCCGCCTGTCTCTCTGTCCGCCTGTCTCACTGTCCGCCTGTCTCACTGTCCGCCTGTCTCTCTGTCTCTGGAGGTTGGCTCATCACGTTATTACAGATTATCGCAGCATGTTTGAGGCGGACGTCTCTTGTTTTTTTATTCTCTGAATTGAGACGATCATTTCCAGGAATGTGAGCTCAGCAGAGCGGCTCCAGAGGAAGTCGCTCCTCCCTCCTCAGATAACCTCTCACCTGCGCTCCGCCAACCGTCATCACATTTCATCGCATCGGTATCTGACACGTTCAGACGATGAATGGTGAAAAATGGCAAAGGTGTCTGGGAGAGAGTCCAAAGGAAGTCTGCGTGGACGGATCAGATTAGATGACGAGGGAGGGCATCGAACCGAGCGCACGGCTGAAACACTCGGCTTTAAATAGATCAGCGACACATTTCACTGCAAGTCGTGTCGTGCAAAAGAGAAAAGAACTTTGCCAAATCCCAAATGTTGTCACGCCACTTGCCGTCTCATAGAGATTCATGAGATTCCCTTTACAGCTCCATCCCACCGTGCACGGCTACGACATGCTCCGTTACCGACGGAGCTGATCGCGGCCGTTCTAGACGATGGTTGTGATTCCACACGAAGCGCGCCACGTGCACTTTGAAAGTCGTCTGTGTTGAACCTGTGGATCTGTGGACACACTGAGTGGACCGAGGCCTCGGCCTCTCTCTGCACAGACAAAGCACGTGTGGAGACACTTTGACCTTCCTGCACTTTGTGAAGACGTTCTGTGTGTTCAGTGTTTCGATGGAGGCCACGTCGTGCAGCGCCGAGCACGTCGAGCTGACAGGAAGTCAGACGCAGAGACAACACCTGTCGGATGCCGATGTCTGCTGGTCTGCACGTCTGATCAGGATTAGGACTCTGATGTCAGTTTGTCCTGATCAAATCAGTGCTTTTCTAATGCACATGATGACATGATGTCATCATGATGTCACCCTGCTGTTCTCGGTTCCTCAGTGAAACTCTCAGTACAAACCTGCAGCAGTAATATTATTCAGAACGTATACAAAGTATCTAAAACTCGTCCACGTGTCAGCCTACAACAGTGTTTCTGTGAGCTCCCATAATTAGTTCAAAATAGTTCTAATAATAACATAAAGGAGCAGACAAGTCCTCGTTTTATATAAGTAAAGGTTCTGACCTGGTGTAGTTACTATGGTAACGAACTGTTGACTTTATTTCAGTTTATTATGTGATTGAACATTTTGGAGCTGAAATAAGTTAATAAACTTAAAACTGATCTTTAACTTGAATTAAAGTTTCCTGTGCAGAAACACTAACATGACGTTGACTGAAGGTTAGTTATTGATTTGATTCTCTCTGTTGAAACTGAATGTCACCTGTCGACCAATCACTGAGTGAGTTCATTCATGAAACATGATGTCATCATGATGTCACCCTGCTGTTCTCGGTTCCTCAGTGAAACTCTCAGTACAAACCTGCAGCAAGAACAATGATCAATTAATCAGCGACCACGTCGACTTTTAAGGATTGAAAGAGGAAGAGGAGCGAGGGCGCGTTGACTGCTGCCACCAATCAGAGGGGCTTTTCCAGCTCCACACCGTGTGTGTGTGTGAGTGCGCGTTTAAAGAGAGTTCCTCTTTTGTCGTCTGTGTTTCCCCGTGTGTGTGTGTGTGTGTGTGTGTGTGTGTGTGGACTCTCTGAATGACTGCAGTTTCAGCGGAGTGTGTTAACTTCACAGAAATCATTTTCATGAAACCAGCGAGGACACGCTAACGATTTAATGCTGACCTCACTGTCGCCGAGCTCTGAAGTCTTTGTCTCGCCTCCACGTCCCAATAAAATCAAACATGTTTGATATTATCAGAGATTTTTAGTCTGACATTCAGGCACATCCGACACCCGATGTCGATGTGTGAGCACCATCTTCAGCACCGACTGGCTGCACAGTGGTAAACATGGAGAGGATTGAAGTCTCACTTCTGTTGGACGGAGAAACTGGTGGAGTGACAGTCTGTCAGACAGACTGTCACTCCACCAGTTTCTCATTCCCATTTCTAGATGTGAGAGGTCGGTTTAACAACAGGCTGCAGTTTACTGCGACCAAAGATGAACCAGAAAACTTTCACAGCTGAGGAGCTGAAACCAGAAAATGAATCGACTGATCGCTGCAGCTCGAAACAACAGAAAGTTATTTTTTATGTTTCTTGTTTTGTTCAGACCGGACTGAATCTTTTCACCTCTTCCACTCCAGACTCTGAAACCTCACACCTGTTTTTATCTGTTTTAGAGCCGTTGACAGAAAAAAGTCTTCTGAGTCCAAAATCTGCAATTATTATTGTGCTTTGTTCAAAAACTTTCAGTGTGTGGACCATCTAAAGACAGGTCATGACCAAGACTGCTCATGTAGCTCGTGTTTCTCTTCTTCTTTTCTTTCTTTGCCATTTGACATTTTCTCACAGCCAGAACTTCTTCTTCTTCTTCTTCTTCTTCTTCTTCTTCTTCTTCTTCTGTGCTTTCAAACAGAAATGAGTCAAGTTATCAGAAGTTTAAGTTAGTGGAAGTTCACAGTGATGATGTTAAATCAGATAATTTAGAGACTTTCCTGCAGATGTGCTCTTAAAATAAAACCTCAGTTCGAGTAAATACTCGGTCGATTCTGAGAGCATGAAAAAACAGACCAATCTCTACAACACTGCTTACTTCTGCTGTCAGTGTGTGATGCTTGTTCCCGTCACATATTCTGTCTCATCACGTGTTTTTGGGTCTCTGTTGACAGATTTGCTTTAAATTCAAACAAATTTTGACGAATTCAACATTAGGCAGAAATTCTTCCAAAATTCCAGATGAAGACGTCGTTTCATTTCATGAAAACACGAAACAGTACGTATTCATCTGTGGTGTTGATACACAGAGGAGTTTTTGAGACGATGCTGACGACAGATGCCACAGAGACACCTGACGTGATGCTGAACAACAAAGAGCTGCCAGTAAAACGCTGCGTCAGACGCTTCCCACCACGACACGTGATTTAATATCACAAACCTTTTGACCTTTGCGGCTTTCTGTAAGTAGGTACCTGGTTAGTGAACACTTCTGTTCTGGAAACTGCTCAGAAAACTCCCTTATGGTCGTTATACTTTATGAAAAACCGTGCAGTGCTCTGAGCAGGGGACAGAACACTTCCATCCATAATAACAATATAAGTTAATAATGACTGAAACGTTAACGACAAACTGCAGAGAACTGTTGAACATTCAGCTGTCGTGTGTAAATGAAGTTAACTACACAAACTGCAGCACTGTGTATTTCAGTTACATATAAATATTCCATCCATTTGAATGAAGTACTTTAATATAAATGAACTAATAAACTTAATGTGAGGCAAGATTTATGTAAAAACACTAATAAACTCAGAGTGCTTCCAGTAACCAGGTTCATGCGTTCAGTATTAATACATTCAATTAAGAATTTGTTTGTCTGAACTCAACATGTGAGTTTATTAGTACGATTACATAAATATTATTACATGTTAAGTTTGTTAGTTAATTTAAATAAAAACTGTCACTGAAATGGTCGAGTGTGAAAACTGTAATTCATCTGTTGATGTGTTTCATGAACCAAATGAAGTGACACATCGTGACTCTGGAGGAGTTCATGTGTCAGCCACTGTTTCAGATGTTTCATGAGGTCACGCTGCTGAATGTGGTGACTCGAGCTCAGTCAGTCATAGTAATGTCTGTTATATTATCACAGTGTGCAGACAGACGTTCTGTGTTTACCTCTGTTCTTATAGAGGCGATGTACGGCCAGCAGGACTTCTAAAGGAAGTGAGGGAACGTTAGGTGGAGTCCATTTTATTGTGCTATTGTTTATAATAATGTCTTTCTCTGCGCTCATGGTTTATGTTTACCTTCCTCTTCCTCCATTACTGCTTCATATTTTTAGATTTTATCACCATTTGTGTCGTTGTTTGTTTACACATTTATTAAAGATGTATTTATTTCACTGCACGGTCACATTTACATGAGAAAAACTCAAGTTTTAATACAGATGTTCCAGATTTTATTACAAATATTATTAACCTACAAAGTGCAAATGATTGAGGAACATTTTCCTGAGCGTGTATTAGCTAGTTTTTGACTGTAAGTATCAGATTTTATGACCCTTTGTGAACAAACAGTAACTTGCATAGTGAAAATTCCCATAAAACCCAGATCCTGTCCTGTCACATGGTAACATACAGCTGAAGGTAATAACAGTAACATGCAGGTGAACCTGCTGACAGTATTTTACAGTGAAGTTCTTCACAGCTTCACACCTGATGAACGTTTTGGTTCAAGTATGTTGAGGTGAGACATCAAAGGACCATCTGAGTTATTCAGCCTCATCACTGTTTCTGTCCATGAAACTTTTTTATCACGTCTACCATGATGTTTTAATATCATCATCATCATCATCGTCATCATCGTCATCATCATCACCATCACCATCACCATCATCACCATCATCATCATCATCTTCATCACCATCACCATCATCATCATCTTCATCATCGTCATCACCATCATCATCATCATCATCATCATCATCTTCATCATCGTCATCACCATCATCATCATCATCATCATCATCATCATCTTCATCATCATCATCATCACCATCATCATCATCATCATCATCATCATCATCATCATCACCATCATCATCATCTTCATCATCGTCATCATCATCATCACCATCATCATCATCATCATCATCACCATCATCATCATCTTCATCATCGTCATCATCATCATCACCATCATCGTCATCGTCATCGTCATCATCATCGTCATCGTCACACCATCCATGTGTTGAAGAATTTCTTTGTTTGTTTGTAAGTTTCAGGAAAAGTCCAAACCAGAAAAGGTTGTTTGCTTCTCTTCCCCAGCATGAAGCAGGGATTTCCCACTCTCTACCTGCATTTGAATGCAGCACCACTTTTGAAATCTGACCGGCTGCAGTGATTGGCTACCTGTGGTCAGGTGTGTTAAAGGGTGAGCTGATCCAGTGGAGCTGTTTGCTTGTTTGTTTGTTGGACTGAAGACTAAAACTCTGATCAGCGACAGGTACGATGCGATGAAGCTGTTTGGTTTGACTGCCTACGTTTCCCAGAAAGCCTTTCAGGAAGCTTGTGGTCTCATGTTTGAACTGATTTGGGGGCTTTTGGTGCACAAAGAGAGACGACAACAACAAAGGGAACAATGTGTTTTTATTACAGAGAAACAAAAGACAATGCTCGACTCAATCTGAGCAGGTTTTACTGATTTAGATGAAAGAATTTCTCTGAAACTCATTTAACCTCATAATGTCACATAAAAGATCAAAGAAAGAAAAGTATTCATGAAGTATTCATATTAACTTAATGATTATTGTATTTTAAAGTTTTCTGTCAAATAGAAACACGTTCTGATTGTTTTTGCTTTTTAATGAATAATTGATATAAACAAAGTCTGAATTCAGCAGTGAATCTTCCGTTTATACATTATGTGACCAGTGTAATCCAATGTATCCAATCCAAAGTCTGATGATGTAGTCAGAACTCAACACAATGATGAAGATGTGATCTGAACCACAGACCATCAGGTATCATCCAGAGGAGATCTCAGTCTGTCGAGTTGTTAGTCAGCAGAACAGACTCGGGTCGACGTCTCTGCATTAAACTTTATCTGAAACTTTATCTTTATACAAAGCGTGAAACACATTCTCTCCAGTTTTTAAGAACAACAGTTTACGTTCTGTTTGTCTGGTTTTTATCGTTCCAAGTGTTTCCTGGTGTTCTCCATATTTTCACTTCGACTCCACATGTGAAAGAAAGCCAAATAATTCAGACTCAATGCGTCCAGCTTGGCTGACCTCATCGTATGTATGTGGATGACAGATGACTGTGTGTGTCCTCGTTTCCTGTCGGACTGAAGCTGTTGTCCTCCAACACGTTGTTCAGCTGCTCTCTTAGACTGTGACGTTACATAAGTAGAAGCAGAGGAGCGTTTGAACGTGTACATGTGAGATTATTACATGCAACATGTGAAGAGAACAAAGACGAGTTCAAAAAACAAACTGCTGGAGCCAAACTGAGTCCAGCTGGTGCAGAAAGGAACTCTTTTATTTTGACACTTTGATTTATTAGATAATTCTGAATAACCGAAACATGTTCATGTTTGTGCATCAGCATTCGCATGTTGCTATTCTCGACCTCCGTGGCTGTGAGATGAACCCAACACAGGAAGTGCAAAAAACTGTCGTTCCTCTTGGAGACTCTGTCGAGGTTTCACACAGTCTGTGTGCTCAGCACTGCCGCTGCAGTGAGTCAGAACCTGGATGCAGCTGAAGCTGAACATAAATCATAAAATGCTACTTTGACCTTCTTCTGTCTGAAAACATGATCCATGTAATAATAGCTTGTTTTTATGAATAATAACCAAACAAGATTCATATCCAGGTTTTAACTGTGTGTGTTTTTTCTTATCCAGGATATTTGAACTAAGTTCTAAATCAAAGTTGTGAAAGCGATGTTGAAATCTGATCCACATACTCACACAGTTATTCATCATCAGTGATGTTTCTTTGGGCTTCAGAGCGTCCGCAGCACAACAAAACAACATTGATCACCATTCTTTTATTTATTTAGGCCCTCGTTCGTGTTACCATAAGTCCTGGTGACTAATCTAACACTTGAAGGTCCAGAGATGTTGAAAGTTTCAGCTCCAGATTTGGGACTCTTGATTGGGTTCATCTGTCTCGCTGCTGTTTAACCTTCCAGACAGTTTGAGGCTCTCAGATCTCAGCAGGATGAGTTCGTCACAGACGCTTTGTTGGACGACGGCGGTAAACAAATCGTCTATCTGGCCTGTTAAACGAACGTGAAGCATCAGATTCTTCTCAAACAGAAAGAGTTCATACAACGTTTTATTGGTAATTCAAAGTGCTGCAGCTGCTCTGAACATCCAGAGACTCAGAGGTTAGAGAGAAGTCCAAAAACGACCACGCAGCGCAGAGATGAAGTAGATTTGTTGGCATCACGACCAACCGACAAATGAACTGTTTAATTAACCAATCACATTTTATGATGAGAACAGGAGGAACCTAAAACCTGGACGTAGTCTCTGTGACGTCCCCAAAGACTGTCTAAAACCTGGATGTGGTCTCTTTAGGTGTCTTTACACTTTGGGGGAAACACTGACTGTGGACCACGAACCAAAATGTCAAATCACAGCCGTGCAGCATGAAAAACTTCCCGCTAACAGGAAGTGCAGTGGAGCAGCTGCTGCAGCGGTTCAGACTCTTTGTGTGAGTCAGGGTTCGTTTGTTTGTCCCTGCTGGTTTCTTTAGAACTTTACCTGAATCCTTCCAGAGAAACCATGAATGCAGGGGGTGAAATGACAGATGGGATGGAGGCCAGGACTGACGTCTAAAAGGCAATGACTGTGTGTGTGTGTGTGTGTGTGTGTGTCCATGCTCATATTTTGGCTTGTGTGTGTTGTGGTCCAGTTTGAACACGTGCAGGCGTTGCGTTACACAATCAGTGATTCTCTTTAAATGAAAATAAAAGTTGATCTTGGCACTTTGCTTCTTTATCAAGCGAGCGTTGCAGCAGCTTCCTCACAGCTTGAAGGTGGAGTTCGAGGTGGGGGCGGGTGGATATGGATGGATGGACGGAGGACAGCTGCTTGCTTCTGTCTGTCTCTCTGTGTTGTGATGATCTTTGACATCCTTGGGCGGCGCTAAGCTGCTAACTTTCAGCAAGAAGCACAGAGGAAACAATTTATGACTGCAGACTCAAATATTAAAGAGATATCACACACGTTATTCTGAATATCAGCACGGCTGAACCGGTGAGAGTCTGCTGACGGTCCCTCTTCAGCACCAGACAGGAAGCAGGAAACCAGGTAGTTACTTTGGTAACGTCACAGAGTCCAGGTTTCTTCTCGCTGTCCTTCTTGTGTGTCCGCCTGAAGCGTTCCTCGCCGAGCTCCTGGAGTGATTTCATTAAAGGTCCGGCCCTGCAGGCAGGAACTCTTTACAAATGTGTTGGTGACATCTTCCAGCCAATCAGTGTCCATCAGCTACTGTCGTGCTTTTGTGACCCAGGTTCATTCTCTCATCAGATTTCCACCCCTTTAAATGAACTCTTCATCCAGTTTTAGGATTTGAATGACGGCGTCACATTTGAGGTCACACTGCAGCGACGACATGAAGAGTTCAGTCTGCACTCGTCCCCAGCAGGAAGCACAGACAGCCATAAATCACAGGTGACTTCCTGATCAGGAAGATTTCCTTGAAAGTTTCCTGGATTCAGGCGACTCGTGGCTCCTGAAGGAAACAGTCAAGAGGCGGACCAGCGTGACCTCATCACCTCTCTGTGATGTCACATCAAACAGTCAACATGTAACTTCCTGTCAAACTGTGTGTGGGTTTACACTGCATGCATGCTCTGACCTCCTCACCAGGTTCAGCTCAGACAGAATCCTGAATGTCTATTCCTGAATTACGTAAGAACACGTTAGAAAATAAAGAGGCGCAGACAGCAGAGGAGCACAGGCGAGAGATTTCACTGGAACAGGGGAAGAAACTGTGGATGAGGTCAGAACTGAAACTGTGGAGGCAGCTTAGAGTTTAGTTCATTTAAACTGAGTCACCTGAACCTCCGTCTGAACCTGTCGGACCTGCCGAAGCAGCTCAGTTCACCTGAGACACTGCAGACTGTCTAAAACCCTGACGTAGTCTCCGTGACGCCCCCACAGACTGTCTAAAACCCTGACGTAGTCTCCGTGACACCCCCACAGACTGTCTAAAACCTGGACGTAGTCTCTGTGACGTCCCCGCAGACTGGCTAAAACCTGGACGTAGTCTCTGTGACATCCCCGCAGACTGTCTAAAACCTGGACGTAGTCTCTGTGACGTCCCCGCAGACTGTCTAAAACCTGGACGTAGTCTCCGTGACGTCCCCGCAGACTGTCTAAAACCTGGACGTAGTCTCCGTGACATCCTCCACATCATTCGTAGCGCGGTGAGTCTTGCAGACTGTAGCAGGACTTCTTCTGTTCATTCCTCTGTCTTACTTTCACTTTCTCTCTCCTTGAGAAGAATTATTCACCAAACATTTGTTGACCTCTGACCTCACATCCTGTTTGTGTGTTGGATTGCGAAGACAGATGGCCGAGACACTTTATAGCCGACATTCCTGATTTTTGTCCTGTTACTAAAATATACTAAAACTGTCTTATCTTCGACTGTTTCCCAACTCGGTTTGGCAGCTCTGTGGAGAATATATGGAGTCACATCTGCTGCGTGGGTGTGGATTAACATGAGAAATGTGGTGGAACCTATTTAAGCTTTGAGCTGAGGGCAGAAGATAAGTAATGTGTTAGAGTCTGATTCCTGGATTGCTTCATGGTAACTGAAACATTCACGTCACTGTGAGGCCTCAGTGGATCATTGAGCGCTAATGAGCAACAAAAATTCAATCTGCAGCGCCGCGTTTGACAGCAGACAGATGTTACGTGTGTTTCTCTGGATCTCAGAGCTCCGTATGACCGTTAGCATGCAGGAAGCTGACGTCTGTGACCAAATTAAAAACTGGTTAGCGTGCTGATCAATGATTTCGAACAATGAGCGTCCTGATAGACACGCCGCTGTGTTCCCTGTTAGACTGTAGCTTTGCTGTGATCGGTGTGATCTGAGCTGCACATTAAAAACTTACAGTACAAACACAGTTCGACTCTTTGGCAACTAAAGAAGCTTTTTGTAAATATCCCTGTTTCAGTTTAGTGTTTATGAAAAACAGATGTTGTCTGAAGCCTTAAGTTTCAGGATTTCTCCGTCGTCCTCTCAGCGTACTCAGCCTGTGTGTTACTGACTGCAGGCCTGTGCGACTGTCGGGCGCAGCGATGAGGGTGGAGATAGGTGAGGATGTTTTGACTTGATGGAGATGCCCCCATCGTAGATTTATAGACTGCTGATGTCTTCACCATGTGCTCTTCCTGTTATGTCTGTCTGCACACGGGCTGTATCCAGACTTTCTCCTGAACCTGATCCTGATCTGCAGATCTTGGATTTTGCGAGTTGAACCGGAGCCAATAAAGAGGATTAACGAGCTGTTTTAATTTGACACCTCCGTCATAAACAGAGTTATAATGGACCCGGCTGTGTTTGATTATTCTGCAGCACCGTGGTGTCATCTGAATGTAACGCAGCGAATGTAAACATGTACGAGTGTTTCCTGCAGAGAAAATGTGGAAGGCTGACTGATATTTATACAGCAGCGTTACGTATAACTCTGTTTGTGATTTGTTGCCTTCAGTTTCAGGATATTTGTTGTGATTACATTACTTAGAATCAGAATACAATCAAACACTGAGTGATGTGTGTTTAAAGCTTTCCATGAGTGTGACTGAGCGCTGAGACGAGGGAGGACGGCATAACGCTGATGGCGATGTAACTGCCGCTGGCTTAACTACAGTTTAAAACTCTTCCAGCTGAGTCGTTACATGAAATCTAAAAACCCAGCGGAGCACTGAGTCCTTCAGGAGCTCCTGGATGTGTGAGAGCGAGCGTTAATGTCAGAGTGAGTGTTTTATAGTGCGACACAGGAGGAGGTGGTGATTGGACATGGTCACGCCGCTCAGCGCTGCAGCTTCCTCAGCAGGAAGAGTGAAGTAATGTGACTCACCTGTTCACCTGTCCGTCAAACTTCAAGACCTTCAGGAGTAAAACTTACAGAAACGTTTAGTGAGGTTAGTGTGCGGTCTGATTAATGGGTGAATGAGTAACACAGCGTTGTTGCAGGAAATCCAGTTTAACACCAACGACAGCTTCAAAGTAAAAGTGAAAACCACGAGTTTGAATCTGGCTCCGTTTATTTAAGAGTCAGAGCTGCAGTGTAAACACTGAGATTAAGAGGAAAGATGGTAGTTAAGAGGAAGTATAAACCTAACGGGAACCAGCGCGTCCTCTTACCATGTTTGTGCATCCAGTCAAAGCAATGCCAAGAAATGATAAGCGGCCAATCAGGAGGCGGTAAACACACGGGGAGAAAAGGTAAACAAAGCAACAGAAAGAAGGAAACGAGGAAAGACTCTTAATGAGCTGAGCAAACGAGGACGGACTGATAAATCCATGAACTCCTCCCGGCCTTCACTCCATCAGTGTATTTATAGTCCACGCTGTGTTAGTGAAGCTGAGCTCACGTCACGTACAAACACTCTGACTCGTTGTGTTTCTATAAAAAGACATCCATTTCCTGTCGGTTCGTATCCTCTTCCTGTTGGTGAGAGCTCGCGTCCTGTCGTCTCAGAGGGCGGAACATAAGCTCAGCTTACAGAGCGCTCTGCAGGTGAGCCTCACCTCTCTGCTGCCAGCTGTAGCTGCTGTTAGTTCATGCTAACTGACTGCTGCTGGGCCAGGCAGTAATGTTAGCTGCTGTTGGTGATCTTTGATTTGACGGCATTGTGAACCTCGTGTCAGTGGACCAGAGGAGGGTGTGTTGCATCAGTCAGTGTGTGTGTGTGTGTGTGTGTTTCTGGAAATGACCCAGATCAACCTGCAGCATGTTCAGGTGCTGCATGTCTCATCATGCCTCAGCTCCCTTCAGCTATGCGGCCCTGCCGGCCTCCGAGCTGAGCCCGGCTGCAGCCGCACACCTGAATCTGGAACAAAGCTGCAGACCAGCAGAGCTCGTGCCGCTCAGAGCTGTGCTGCAGGTGACTGAAAGCTTTAATCCAGTTTAATCCAAAACTCTAATCCTCTCTTCAGGTTGGCACCGCGAGAGATGTCGACAGCCAAAAATGAAAACCAATGATGACGGAAGATCATCGAGTCTAACATGTCATATCTGAACACTAAAATCTGATTACTCCATGAGTCTGCTTACATTTAAACTCCCACTGAAGCTGAGCTGAGCCAGGCTAGCTGTTTCCCTTCGTATTCATTCTAAGCTAGGCTAACCATTATGTTTACTGAACACAAACACAAGATTAGTTCAGCTCGGTTGCAATGATCCGTCACGTTTGTTTGTCAGACCAAAGAAGAAAGTTATTAAAGTTATTAACCATCCAGCTGAATCTGAATGATTCAAAACATCAACCAGTTTCTGAAATCAGGTGTCAGAATCAGGTAAAAATGAACTCTCAGCTGCAGGACTGTGGGGGCGTGTCCTCTGGAGGCCTCAGCGTGTCATCGAGCCGCCCTTTGAACCTCTGGCTCCACATTTCAGTGATATTCAAAGTCTTTTCACGTGTGTTCAGCAGCTGCTGTCCAACATGTTTAATGTGTTTGAAAGAAATCTCAGAATTGTTTTTACACAGACGCTGAAGATTGAAGTGAAAGTCGTGATATTGTGTTTGTGTTTAACAGGAAGAAAAAAGTCGATTTTGATACGAGAATACAAAGAAACAGATTTTTTTTTACTGCACATATTTTCAAAGGTATTTTTCCATTGTAAATTTCAGCGTTGAGAGGATGAAGCATGCAGAGGTCTGATCTCATGAATGAAACTGAGTTCACACTCTTTGACATGTGTTTGACCTCGCTCTGCTTGCCACCCGCCGGGCGTCTCTCCGGCATTCCTCGGCGTTACTCGGCGTCTTTATTGTCACTCTGTGATCCGAAGCGACAGCTCCATCACTGTCAATGATTCTTCTGGCAGCGCTGAGTCCACGGGACAACTTCCACAGATTTAACTAGAGGGCCAGCGGGGAGCTGAATGCTTGTGTCTCTTCACATTTCCCCGTCAGTCCAGATTCTTTTGTTTGCCTTTACATCGGAGAAACAGTCAGCGGCAGTCTGAATCCCGGAGGAGGAGACTCATCTGTAAACCAGGGATGCCCAAAGTACGGCCCGGGGGCCAATCACGGCCACGGTCAGATTTCATAATATGTTATTCACGGTGCTGGACTGTCAGATACTGTGTGACTGTTGACACGAAGCATCTGAAGCTCTCAGGACAAACTGCTGCTGGACAAATCTGCAGATGTGACTTTGTTTTGGAGCTGCTGCCTGATTTATTTGTTCCTGGTCAAAGTGACAGCTTTGAACATGGGGACTTATGGAGACTGACTCACTTCTGGAACCAGCCTCAAGTGGACGTTAGAGGAACTGCAGTTTGTGACACTCACAAATGAGTTTCATGGTTTTCAGTAACAAAAAAAATGAACTTCCTCTGAATGTTTTACGTTTATTTGAGGTAAAACCAAAGAAAAGGGAGAAAAAATACAAAACTTCAAAATCACGTTTTAACCATAAACGGCTGATTGAATTAATTTATTTATTTTAATCTGAAAAACATCCAAAAATAGATTTTTTTTAAAATGTTTTTTAAAATGTCTGCAGGTCTTTCCTTAACAGTCTGAGAGAAAAAAAGAATCTTCCATGTCGCTGCTTTAAACGACGTTTTGTTCAATTAATTTGAAGAATTCTGAAGAACTAAAATAATCCTGTCGTAATAACAGTCATTGCTTCATGTGAAGGCGGTTTGTCTTATAAAACGTGACCATAAAAGTGTCATTTCTCTGTTTTTATTATCTGTGATTGATGTAGGTGTGACACGTCAGATGATGCTCCATCAGTCTGTTTCACTTTCGCTCCTCGGTTGAAGCCGGTCTTCTTGCATTCCTTGTGGTGGTTTATTTTCACTGCTGCAGCCTTTTTAAAGTTTGGTGAGCTCGGTGAAAGTGAGGCTCGTTGTCTCAGGTGCATCATGTAGCTGTCATGGCTCAGGTATGAAGCTGGCATCGACTTTGCGTCAGGGCAGCGCGCCAGGACAAACAGGGAACAGGTGGTTTTTCCAGAGCGTTGGAGATGATTAATTAGAAACGTTACCGGACAGGACGGCCGTGTGTGAACGTCCAAATTACAGGAAACAGTTGTACCAAAGAGTTTACATAAAGTTTACTGTAATTAGAATAAAGCCCGCCTGCAGGCGCTCTCTTTTGTGTACCTGTGTGTACCTGCTCGCAGAGCTAGTTTGTAGAATATGTGCAGAGCCCGGAGGCGTTTTGTTGGGAGGAGCTGAAGTCTGTCGAGGGCACAAGTGACGGGAAAATGAAGCATGAGTGGACCAGCGGATTGATGCAGCCTCAGCAGGATTGTAGATGTTGTACCGGACTGTTGTGGTTCAGTTGGAGCAAAGCAAAGCTCACAACTGTCCAGTCCATCTGTACGTTCCAACGTTCAGACCCGGTGCAGACCCAGAAGCCCGTCTAGACTGGGAACGACTCCGGATCCTCCAGAAGGAGCTGGAATGTGCAGCTTCGGGAGGAAGACGACAGAAAATAAGGATCCATGAAGGAACGTGACAACAAACCAATAAATGCCATAAGAGCAGTTAGATAAGTCAATAAAAAGTCCATAAAAATGTGATTTAGCAGAAGTCAGTGAACGCAGCCTTATCTCCTGGAGCCAGGCCCAGACGAGCTTTAAAGGTGATCGAGCCAACTGCACTTCATTCGAAGTCGACACAGATTTATTGACATGAACACAAACAGATGAAATCTTAAATATCAGAGGAGCGACCCACCTGATGAACAGAACATCGGATGATCGGTCCTGGGTGCGATGGGTCGGCTGGCCGCTGTGATCAGCTGATTAGGAGAAGCTGTAATAATAATACAACATTTTATCAAGCGGTGCCTTTCATGTCACTCCAGGTCACCGTACATCATAAAAAGCGTCTTCACGATCAACCAACAGGCCGAGAATCAGTTTGGATGAAGCAGACAGGAGAACGTCCAGACTGTTAGTTAAATAAATTCCAAATTCATTTGTCAGCTGTAAACAGGAAACTCATGGTCAGAGTCTGTGTCTTCACAGAGCTGGACACAAACTTAATCCTGTCCTAAAAGAGGCGCCAGACACGGATTGCGCATCTCCATGGTGACCAAGTGTTTGTTTGTAGTTTATTCCCCGTTAACGACCATGACGGACGCCTTACGGGAAGTTCAGAGAGTTACGACCTGAAGCTTCCAGGCTGAAGGAGACACGCCCAGAAAAAAGACTTCCCCAACGTTTCTCATCATCAGACTGACGACAGGTTAGAGTGTGATCATTAACGAGGAGCTGGTTTCCTGCTCGGTCTGTTTCCAGGTAAAGTACTGCAGTCACCTGTGTCCGGGCCTCACTGACCGCTGCACAAAACCAGCTTCAGAACTTCATTCAAACCGGATCAGACTTTAGTCACGACATATCTGAGACACTTTAACATTGCTGATCTCATACACTGCAGACAAAAAGCTGCAGCAGCTAAGCTAAACTACACATTTTAATTCAGTTACGTAGCGGAGGCGACAGACGTGGAAGCTCTTCAGCTTCATTTCAGCGTTCAGAGATCTGCGTTTAGAAATGAGCTCAGTGTTTCACTGGATGACGGAAGTGTTTGGAGTTCACCAAACTTTCAGTCACTGCACAGATTCCACGTCAGCAGGTCACTTCCAATGATGACTCTCATGTTTGACTTCTGGTGGTATCTACCTGAATGTCTAACAGGGACTTTACAGAGGTAGACAAAGGAAAAATGTTTGAGTGAAGCTGACGTGCACGTTCAGGAATGTGCGACTCTTTACGAGCTTTGTGTCTGACAGCTGATTCCTGCAGTTGTCAGGAGTTTCCCAATGAGCAACCGGCGAGTGACAGACTCAGGAAGTGACTGATACAAACAGTCCAATCTGAACAGCTCGCCCCTGCAAACACTCAGCACTTACATTATTACAACATAGCATGACTTAAAGCTATACGCTCCATGAGGAGGTAAACATCCTGCGACCAGCTGTAACAAACAGGAAGCAGTTAGTGCCTCATATGGGGGTTGATCATGGACGCTTCCTGTTGGCTCATGACTCAGAGACTTTTTCTAAATATGCAAACAATTTAATGGTTTAGTCAGCCTGCCATGTTGTGCAAACAGTGGACTGTAGCATCTTTTGCAACCGTTATCTGTCTGTCCAGGTCTCAAAGGACGTTCTGATAGTATTACAGCACAAACAGACCCATAAAGTTCTTTTTTTGTTTTGTAATGTGGCAAAGTATAAAAAGTGTCTTCGAGCCAACACAGTCCAGCTCAGCTGAGAGATCCTGAGGTCAGGTGGACCGTACAGGCCCTCCAACAGGTACTGGATCTGCCCCGGGGTCTGCTGCCAGGACGTGTCCAAGACGGTCCTGATCAGGTACCTGGACCACCTCGAGCCCGGTTCATGACCAGGCGAGGGCTGGAACGTAAATGGACTGGAAAATCTAGAACTTTGCTGTCTGGCTCAGATCTGAACGGTCCAGAACAACGATCCATCTTCCCACCACTCTTCAACAAGACCCTGAGATGCAGCAGCTGAAGAGCGTTAAGCCAGAAATGTTGTTCCAACAACAATTATAACCTTCCATCGTATCTTCTAATTAAAATTCTTAATTATCTTTTTGTTTCTTTCTCTCTGACCGTTATTGGAGGGGTTTTTACTCTGCTGGACTGGAAGATGACGGACTCTTTGTCTCAGTTTCAGAATCCTGGCCGGTCGGTCTCATGTTGTTCTCTAGTTTCATCGCTTCATGATGAACATCAGGTACTTTACTGTGTGCGCACTGCTGCCACGATCACTGAAAAAGTCTGGACGTTATTCACTATCACACTTTGTGCAGATCTGTGATGACACCAGCAATATTTCCACTGATGATTCAGCACAGAAATGTTTAAGCTAAAAAAAGGTTTGTGGATTTTAACCACTTCTCTGTAGAAAACCACAAAAAGAGGATCCACCAAACCAAAACTGTCACATTCACGTTTACTTCTACAAAGGCGGAGCTGCGCGCTGTGTGTCTGTCTCGTATGACATCATGTCACGACTCTCTGTCATCTTTTAAAGAGATGTCATGAAAATATTTCCCGTCAGCAGAGACGGATCTGATTTCTGCTGTAAGTAAACATCACATTAATCATTCTTCACGCTCGTTTCCTGTAAGAGCTGATAGCTTCAGTAAAACCTCTGCAGAGGTGTCACTCTGCAGTAAAACTCACATTTATGATGAATTGTTTAGTTAAAGTGTTTACCAGCACACGGAGCTTTATCAGCCGGGCTCCATCAGACTTCAACAGAAACTCTCAGACAAAAACAGGAAACCTGAAATGTTTCTGATAACAGAGTAATTCAGATGATTATTTCCAAACAGAAACTGACAGAAATGACTAATGGACACATTTCTGAGCTTTAAAGAGATTATGGAGTAATTACAGAGTAAATGATCCACAGAGGGAGGCTGGATGTGTCGACCCTGATTTCTTTAGGCCGTGACAATGACCCGCTCCTGAACCGTAAATGTTTTATCTAAATGTAGCTGAACCCGAACCGTTTGTAGGGTCGACCGGACGCACTTTAATAATAATGAAACCAAAACTAAGACTGAGGCAGCCGGAGGTTTCACTGATCTCTGCCACAAACAGATCAAATGTCAGTCACAGGGTCCATGTTTGATTTCTGAACGCCGTCCATCCGTCCGCGATGATCCGCGTCGTTACGGTTCCACCTGCTGTTAATAACTCTCCTCGATATCTGGACTTCAATATTTAAATTAGAATGTTGAGTGTGTGCCGTCAGCACATAGAAGTCATGCAGACGTGCTGATACTCGTGGTACGAGGTCAGACACAGATCTGTACGTTCTGTATGTTGGACTGATGGACTGCACGCTCTGCAGAAACCTCCTGTGATTTAGAACCTACACGTTGGCAGGTTTGGTCACGTGACAGGCGGCTGAAGGTCTTTCTGCTTTGGCTGATGTTGCTGCTGAAGAAGGCTGTTAGCGCTCGTGCTAGCCTGGCATGTCGCCATAGCCAGCGTAGAAGTTTCTCAATCCCGCCGAAGCGTTGCGTCTGATGATGATGTGAGTCAGACCGCCCCCTGTCTGTACTTTGTTGTAATGCCGCCCCCTTTGTTCCCATCATCTCCACTCTACACCCACATGAAGATATCGAGTCAACTGGTTTTGTTTTTAGGTTTCTATTAAATATTGAAATACTACATGAACACGTTAGGCCTTTAAGTTTTTGTTGTCATTCTAACAGATTGAATCCTCAGGTGCTATAAAATAGAATAATTCTTCTAATAAAGGCTGAAATGTTTCTGCTTGGAAGAGTTAACAACCTTCAGCTTCTTTTAATCTTTGGGTAAAACCAGATTGGTCATCAGGAATTTGAGTCTTCAGGGAAATTTGTCCAGGAAATGCACAATGAAGACCAGGGACAGCCTGAGTCCAGAAGTTTCCCCATACTTTGACTCAGACAGCAGATCTCCGTTGTTTGTGATTCATGTGTGCCGTCAGCATCTTGAAATCGATGTCTCCAAGACGTCAGGACTCGGTGACTGCACACAGCATCACTGTTTATCTTCTGTGATTTTCTAAAGAGATTTCTATATTTAACCGACATTTGAACAACATGACAAACAAAACACCAATCAGACAATTGTGTGTATGTTTCTAATGTTTTCTGTCCAAATATTTCTTTTAGAAGTTGATTCATCTGCATGAGCTGTCGATCTACGAGCAGCATCTCACATTCAGTGACATTAGTCAACGTTACCAGTAACGTGTCTTTCAAACACAGACTTCATTAGAAATGTAAAACTTCTCCTGAATTTACAAACTTAAAGTCTCATTTTTAACATTAAACAGTTTGTGTTTAACTCCACTGGATCAGAACGTATCTGCTGATGTTCCGGTTCAAGTTGTGAAAGGCACAAAGTCACAGATGTGTGTGTGTGTGTGTGTGTGTCCAGTGTGTGAGCTTCCACTGAAGTCACGTGTTCGGTTCTCCTGGTTCTGATGTGCTGCTGTGAGACGTTCAGGAGTTTCTAAGTAGGTGTATCTCAGTTTATCTCACAATGCACCAAAACAGAGCAACGGAGGACTGATACTTCTGATACTTCTGATACCTCTGATACTTCTGATACCTCTGATACTTCTGATACCTCTGATACCTCTGATACTTCTGATACCTCTGATACTTTTTATAGTTTGGCTGCATTTAGATGAAAATACTTATGTAAGACTTTAAATGTACTTTGATTTGTAATATTCAGTGTTTTAATTATTTTAAGTAAGTTAAGGATCTGAGTACTTTTCTCACCACTGGTAATATAATATATTATAATATAATATAATATATTATAATATATTATAATGTGGTCATATTACTGCATCAAAGTTGATCTGATGGTGAACATTAAAGATCAGCCGGCCACGTTAAACCCGTGACGTGCCGGGGTTTCTGGGAAATAGAAACAGAAATATTATTTTGTTTTTGTAAACGTTGATTCTTCTGTAAACATATACAGTTTGACGGTGACATCATTATAATGGTAACTTCCTCATACTCCAGCTGCAGTGAGTCTGCTCTTTCACTTTCATCACATCACACAATACGAGATAAAAACCTTGTGAAGTTTCTGTCACTCAGTTCGGTTTGAGAGAAGAATGGAGAGGATGACGTCACGTCAAGACTTCCCTTTTATACAATGAACAGTCAGCCACAGTTTCACATGGATCCACATGTGAAGGCAGAAAAACAACAGAACACAATACCAGATATTACAACAGCAGGTCCTTAAAGTGATACGGACGAGTACTTCATGTGATACATAGTACTGAAGAAGTTTCAGAAGTTTTCTCTGCGCTCGATGAAGTTCTTCATCACAGTTTGTGTTTGACTCATCACTGCAGAACATTTGGCACGTGAACGAACAGTCACATTTTTCCAGATGGGAACAAAAATGAGATGCAGATATCGATTAATGTTTGGATACAGCGCGGGGTTGGAAGTGTTTGCAGAGAGCTTTGTTTTTTTTTTTTAAATACATTAAAATATCCTTCAGCAGAAAACATAAATTTGATGAGCAGTCTAAAAAAAATTAAATTTTTTTCCTCTTCAGATTTTTCCAGATAATTAATTTTTTCAGCCCTGAAATTTCACTGGAAGAACAAAAACAAACTTGACAATAATTAAACTCAGATGAACTGAAACTCGTCGTGTTCGTTTGTCAGCCCAGGAGACGTTTTGATTTCAGAAAACGAAACAGAAATATGGCAGAAAATGTACCGTGTGTGTGTGTATGATATATTATTATATTATTATATATTTTCCTGTGCCACCATCAGCAGGGTGACGTGATGTCAGACCTGATGGGCCTGACAGATTTATCATGAGTGTGAGTTTGTACTTACAGTAAATCAGATCCTTCAGCTTGAAGCCAATTTAAAAAAAAAAATCAAGAACCCGTTCTGGGATCAGCAAAACTGGAAACTCCCGAGCACGAGCAGAAGGAAGAGGAAGAGGCGGCAGCGAAGGCCTCGGGGTTTTCAGCCGGGAAAGTAAGACAGATTAGAAATAAGATAGCTTCAAACAGATGATTATCTGCTTCGGTTGCATAATGTCTGTTAAGATGACTGAGGAGAACAATGTGACAACATGAAACCACGACCAGCAGGAAGATGGAGGAAACTGGACTGAAAGCAGGATGTAGATCAGGGCTGAGGCCGCTCAGTGAAGGTGGAAGGAGATCTGAAACACGCCGAGTCATGATACGAGTGATCATTAGAGCTGTCACATTATCGCGTTAATTAATCAGTCATATTTAGCACGTTATGTTTTCGAATCGCGTTAATCTCATTTTTAATCTCTAACTTTACTGTTTCTGTTTCTGTGTGTTATAAAATCTGTTTTTTTGTGCTGGAGCTGTTGGTGGAAAATGTTCAGTCACCCTCAGAGAGCTGCTGTCAGAGGAACATGAGTATTCCTATATTTGCACATGATGATACATAAGAAAGACTTCTGCTCATCAGCTCACATCGTGGGATCATCATGTACATCAGGGAAACACGACGAGGAAATCAAACTTTTTTTGGCTTCATGCATCTCTCCATCATCATAACGTGTCACGTCCACAGAGTTCTGGTGAAACAAATGTTTGACACAAAGCTGCAGAAGCATTCTGCGGACTCTTCTTTATTATTTCCCCTCTTTGATTTTTGTAACTTTTCGTTCATAATAAACGATGACTGACTGTTAAATAATTTAACATTTTATGAAGCAGGTGACAAAGTGAAACCCAGCAGAACATGAACGACTGTTACAGCTGCACCTTCTTCTTCTGTTTACTTTAATCAGCTTCACTTCTTTTCCTGGCACACACCTTCACCTTTGTACTGACGCCGGCTCGCTCTGCGCCCGCTCGGCCTCTTCAGGTTTCTTTCTCGGCTCTGCTGATTTTTGTGTAAATGAGACGATAATCGGATGCATGGGACCGTTGATGATGTGGCCTGATCAATTAATTCATTGATGAATATGTGCAAACACAAGAAGAAGTATTGATGTATAAATCTATTTGTCATCATTATTTCAGCTGTTTAAATGTTTATTTATGAACTTTAAACTGTATTTAAAATGTTCCTGCTACATTTCATGCTAACGTTGAGCAGCTGTACATTCACTGCATTATTTCAGTCAGCTGAGGCTGATAATAATAAAAACGTTGTTAGAAATCATCCTGAGAGGAATCTTCATGTCTGAAGTAAGAGAGATATGAAGAGTCTGTAGATGGAGACGAATCAAACGTCTGCAGGCTCGATGCAAAGTAAGATTTTTATTAGAGGAACAGTGGACGCGTGTTCAGCCTGTAGTTCTGCTAAAGACACTTTCATATCATGACTTTGATATTTGGGAGGTCTCTGACCAAAATATGATTTTAGTGCCATCAGCGAGCGGGAATTCAACTTTACAGTCATAGTGAAACTAAACCGTCGTCCTCAGAAGTTTGAGATAAAAATGTTGATTGTTTTAGACGAAACTCTCGTAATCCACTGTAACACAATCAGCAGGTGTGTGTGTGTGTGTGTGTGTGTGTGTGTGTGACACGGGGAATACCTGTCACTTTAACAATACTGAAAGTGAACGCAGTAGCTCTCTATGAGTCATAAACATCATTGTTGTCTTGCAACATTGAGACGGATCACTCGACCTGATGCAGCTTCCTGTGCAGCTGGAGGTCCACAAACAAACACATCAGAGCCGGTCAGCGCCACCGCCTGGGGAACCCTCGACCGGGCCGGGTCAGCCGAGGTCAGCTCACAGGATCATCCATCGTAACAGGTTTTATTTCAGTCTGATGGCAGATTCTTCTGTACTGCAACCCAAAAGTCTGGACGCTGTGTAAATAAAACAGAACGTGATGATTTGTAAATCTCAGAAAACTTTAGCTCAGCTCCTGCATCAACAGCTGAGAGAATCACACCCGGTTACCTGTAGTGCATGTAAAAATATAAAGTTTGTCTCCTGTGTGGCTTCAAAATCTGATGGGTTTATCCTCTGGAGAGGAGGAATGTGTAAGATTCAGACAGATTTTGAGGTTTTTTGTGGCAGGACGGTGACACCGATCTTCAAGATGCATAGATTTGAATAACTTAGGAGGCTTTGTTTGAGTTGTGACCTCAGCTATGACAGTCCAGGTTAATAAGTTCGTAGTGGAAGAATCGCTGTAACGTGTCATTCATCCAGTCAATGGTTCCTCTGAGGAATGTTCCCTCTCATTACCAGCCCGCCTGGACTCAGTGGGACGTTCCTCCTCCTCTCGGTTTCTCCTGTTAGAAGCTGGACTGCAGAGTGTCACCTCTCATTTGTCTCTGGAAACAGTGGCACAGTTATATAACCGCATTGTTCGCATACTTTCACAAAAATAGTTATTAACGAGACAAAGTCTGAGCCTCTTACACAGACTGGTTTTACACTGCGCACTAACCAGAACAACCAGTCTAACGCTTATTAAACCTGCGAGGGCCGTTCATCACAGAGCTCTTTGACCTGAATATCAGCATGAACATGAAGTTCAAACATGTTTCCTCAGTTTGAACTTGTTGAGTCCAATCTGACAATGCACAACTTCAGAACTTCATTCAAACTGGATCAGATTTTAGTCACAATATATTTGCTGCTTTTCCCTCTGATGACCTCCAACTGCTTCAACTCTCTGAGATTTACAGAGTTTATGATGGCTCAGTTTCCTGAGCCGTGTAGCTAACTGAACTGACTCAGCCCAGGACACTGCTGGTTCAGAGGTTCTGTTGCTGTGTTCACTGTTAGACTGGACACTGCTGGTTCAGAGGTTCTGTTGCTGTGTTCACTGTTAGACTGGACACTGCTGGTTCAGAGGTTCTGTTCAGCATGTAGTGACACAGACGATGAGTCATGTTAAAGAAAATCAAGTTTCATGTTTATTAAATAAGAAACTAGCTAGCTAGCTTTCTTCAAGCTAGCTAGCTTCACTTACCTTTGACTCACCTGTTCTTTGCTCCCTCGATGGTCGTCTGTGTTGAAGTTGAAATCGGAGAAATTCGACGGAAATTCGCGACGAGAAACGAACGCAACGCGGTTTACGGACGGAGCTGACGGTTTCACACACACACAGCACACACACACTTTGGTCACGTACCTCAGGTTGAGCCGAGGTTGGATCCCACGTCTCCACGTTGGCAGTCGGCGTCCTTCCCCACTGGACCATCTTCAGTACTGATGAAGAAGAAGAACCAGGATCAGACTGAGGGGAGGAATCATGCTGAAGATTCTCCTCCATCAGTCCTGATAGAGCTGCTGAAGAACATTTCTGTTCTTCACTTTGTTTGTCTCATCATGGAGAAGGAAAACCACGTCTCCATGTCCTTGCTGCTGCTCCTCATGTCCTCCTACAGCTTCACTGGTCCAGTGGGTTCATGTCAGGACACCGAGCCCATTTTAGATCCAGAAGTTGTGGGTTCGAACCCCGCTCAGAGCAGATTGTTGAAATGTGTGGAGGTGCAACGAGGGGACACCACCTCCAGCAGTCAGTTCTTTGGCGGCTGAGGCCGTCCTTATGACTGTTTTTACAGGAAACAGAACTCTGCTTCCTGTTTCATGTTCATAAAACTCAGCATAAGGCACACTAACTGTTCTTTTGTGTATTTATGGTGACGGACTCATCGGTCTACATGATAAGAGGTGAAACCGGAGCGGGAGTGTTTCCTCCATGTGATCTCGGTGACACGTGTCTCAGGGTTTGATCTGTTGACTTTTCAGCCGCCCACGTCTCACCTGTCACCTGCCCACACATACCGAACATCGCTGCACTTTCATTTCCACGGCTGGAAAAAAAAACAACAGCTGACTGACAGAAAAGGCGGAGCGGTGTGAGTTCTAAGAAATGGAGACAGAAAGCAGGTGGAGGTCTGACCTGTGGCCTCTTCCATAAATCAGACCTGCAGTCAGTTTTGAATTACTTGCTGATCTTTTCTCTAATCAAAGTCCAGACGTGATGTTAGAGATGTTCCGTGTTGTCGGGGATTGCAGTTTGGACGGACGTGCAACCAAACCGGAGTGAACGATCTCACATGGTACACAGAAAGTTTACCACCTGATTCGGACTCACTGTGACCTTCTGCACTTTGTTTGTGGCGCGAAAGTAAAACAGAGCAACTGCAGAACTTGATACGTATGTGCCTCAGTCAGTCAGTGAGGTCATTCAGTGTGGCTCCGATGTTCAGCAGTCAGTGAGTTACCTGTCAGTGTGTTCGTACCTTCATGTCATGAACAGGAATTAGTCCAGAACCACAAGAAGGAAACCAGAGATCTTTATTTTCTTGGTCCAGTCCAGATGAACCAAACGGATATTTGTTTGACCTCAGGTTGTTTGGCACGGTGATGACACTAATTTTATCCCGACCTTCAGTCTGTGCAGAACTGAATGAAGATGTAAATTCTTCTGCAGCAGCTCTTTATTCAGACGAACAGAGCTGATAAATCAGCTGTAAATGTTAGCAGAGGGGAGTGCAAACTCTTTGACAGGCTGCCGAGTCGACACTGAGCCGCTGACTGTTTGGACTTTGACCCAGTTTCATTTTAGTCCAGAAGCTGAAGAACGTTTTTTCTTGTGCTTTAGCGCCCTCCAGTGTCAGAGTGTAATCCCACTGAGGTAAACATGTTCAGCTGTACTCGAGTATCTTCTGTGAGGCTGGACACAAACTCAGGAAACCAGAAGAGGACTTTGAGTAGGAGAGCCAGGAGAAGCTGCTCAGAGTCTGCAGGAGAACAATGGAGGCACGTCTTAGCTTCCTCCGTCAGCGTCCTCTTCGCTCTCGTCTCCTCTGCCATGATGTCCATAGAGGCTACATCGCCCGCACACCCAGCTCCGGTTCTGGCACGACACCAGTTACCACCCTGTGCTAGCATTCCCAACTCTCTCCAGGCCTGGAAACTCCTGATGTAGATGGATGGAGCACAGACATCCTAACTCCACCCTTCACTGGGTCGCAGTCCAGCATCAGCTGCAGACCACAGACCAGTTACAAATAAATCCAAGGAACCAGGATCCAGTTTGAATCATATAAAATATTAATTCATGCAATGAATGTTACTTTGCACCATAATGTTCTTTTATCAAGCGTCCATAACTCTTAATAACCAGTTAATGACAACAAAACTGTAATCACATCAACTGATAAATGATTAACAGATTTATTAACGTCAAACTGAGACCCATGTCCTCGTGTCCTCATGTCTTTGTGTCCTTGTGTCCTCGTGTCCTCATGTCTTTGTGTCCTCATGTCTTTGTGTCCTCATGTCTTTGTGTCCTCATGTCCTCGTGTCCTCGTGTCTTTGTGTCCTCGTGTCCTCATGTCTTTGTGTCCTCATGTCTTTGTGTCCTCGTGTCCTCATGTCCTTGTGTCCTCATGTCCTCATGTCCTCGTGTCCTCATGTCCTCGTGTCTTTGTGTCCTCATGTCCTCATGTCCTCGTGTCCTTGTGTCCTCATGTCCTCATGTCCTCGTGTCCTCATGTCATGTCCTCGTGTCCTCATGTCCTCGTGTTCTCGTGTCCTCATGTCCTCGTGTCCTCATGTCCTCGTGTCCTCGTGTCTTTGTGTCCTCGTGTCCTCATGTCTTTGTGTCCTCATGTCTTTGTGTCCTTGTGTCCTCATGTCCTTGTGTCCTCATGTCCTCGTGTCCTCATGTCCTCGTGTCCTCGTGTCCTCATGTCCTCATGTCCTCGTGTCCTTGTGTCCTCATGTCCTCATGTCCTCGTGTCCTCATGTCATGTCCTCGTGTCCTCATGTCCTCGTGTTCTCGTGTCCTCATGTCCTCGTGTCCTCATGTCCTCGTGTCCTTGTGTCCTCGTGTCCTCATGTCGTCCATGTGTTCACAGTGTGTGTGTGTATGTGTGTGTGTGTGTATCAGCACTTCTTCTGAGGACGTTGACAGTGTATTTCTGTGGAAGTGGCTCCCCCTTGTGACCGTGAACAGAATCACAGCGTGACGTCGATTTAAAGGCTCCAGCCTGATCCTGACACAGTATCAGCTCCACTGAGTCAACACACCAAAGTACAACCTGCACACACCTGTGTGAGTACAACCAGCTCAGGTACGTCAGCCTGAAGGAAACAGCAGATCGTAATGAGACATGTGACTGGTCCATATTTCATGTTTTCAGATCTAACTCGTCAATTTGAGGATTTCTGTCATCCAAAGCAGAGATGGTGACTGTTGGAAGAACGACGACGTTTCTGTGAGTTTTATTTAGTTTCTGTTTAAATGAAGTCTGTTTTTACGGTGAGTTAACAAAGCGGTCCAGCTAATTAAGCATAATTCAGAGGGACTTTTCAAGTGTAAGAATATTTAATTACTTCACAGTTTATTCACTAAAATAATCACAGTGAAGTTGGTTTCTTTCGACTTTCATGCAAAGTGAGAGCACAGAGGTGTTGTGACATTTTATTTTAATTGGTTTACTTAATTAATTGTGTAATAAATGTTAATTATTATGTAGATGACTCCACACATTTCTTAGTTCAAAGGCTGTAAGGTGGAAAAGTTACATCATGTTTTTCATCACTTTCCATGTGCTCCAGCAGCTTCATGCTGTCTTTGAAACATCATACACTTGCAGCTCATTGGTCAGTGTGGCCTGTCAGGTGAGTTGTGATTGGGTGAATAACATGTCCGTCATCTCTGTGGCGAGTTACAGTCAGCCTGTTCAAACAGAAGCAGCAGAGTCTCTCAGAGGTCAGGCTGTGCAGGATGGGCTCCAGCAGCTCGAGCATGAACGACATCCCAAACGCTGAGCAGCTCATGCAGGAAACCGGCTGTGAGTTCCACGTTCTCTTTGTTTTTGTCTTTTTCAACAAACTCAGACAGCGAACAGGTCAGACCTGGAGAGCGCTGCACAAACAGCTGTTACTCTGCTAGTTAAGACTGTCCTGATGAAACGGTCACTGGCTGCACGTTAATCTTTGTCCACAGTTTGAACCAACACGTAGAAACAGACGTCCAAATGTACATTTAATATTTCATGTCAATATAAAGGCTCTGTTAAAGCTGAAAATGATGATGTTATAAAGCATTCATTTATTTCTATACTTATATTTTTATAAGCTGAACAGTAGAGGAAATATAGAATATATGTAATATACATTAAAAAGTATCTGAGTGTGAAGCTGTACTGTGACAGTGAACACCACACGAAGCAGCACAGTGAGTGTTATCAGCGTCTGTGCACAGTTCAGGGTGTTCACACACAAACTGAGATAAACAGATGAGACGACAGCACAGTGCGACTGCGCTGCTGCTCTGGAGTCTTCTTCATCACATCAGGTCTGAGGAAGTGTCACAAATATTTGAAATGATTAATTACATTTTTAATATTTGATACCTTTGAATACAAATAAATGGATAAATACCTCAAACAGGACTCGTTGTCATTGTTGGTGACAGGTGTGATAAAAACATGACGAGTTATTGATTGATCTGTAATCCATCAAATGTTCTCCGTGTTTCAGTCTCTGCCGCTCACATCCTTCGTCTCTACGAGAGGTTTCAGTTTCTGAACAAAGACAACACCGGACAGCTTGGGTTGGTGGATCACTGTTTGTGTAATGGAGGATAAAACTTTATTTGTAACCGTTTAAATTAACTAATTCATCAACAGCATCGTGACACCCCGTGTTAGCAGACCTGGAAGTGTCTCTACTATCTGTCTCTGTGTTCTAGGCCTGAAGATTTCGGAGCAGTTCGGGAGTTGGCCTTGAACCCCATCGGAGACCGAATCATCAGCGCCTTTTTCTGTCCAGGGTACAGCAGCCTGCAGACGTCTGCTTTTAAAAAAACATTAGATAAGAGCAATGCTGTTTTTTAAATGTGAGACATGAACAGATCAGAGCAGGAACTTAAATCCTTCAAGACAAACTAACAGAACTGCAGATTTGAGGGTTTGGACTTTAGAGCACTTTGTTGTTTATCCTGTTTGTCACGTTGAACAAGAAGCACTTCCCTTTCCTCTCTCTCTCTCTCTCTCCAGACAGGAAACTGTGGACTTCGCCTCCTTTGTTCGGGTTCTGGCTCATTTCCGACCTGCAGACTCAAACCGAACCAGAGACGGAGCCCAACCGGAGCCAGCAAACAGCAGCATGAGGAAACTCAAATGTCAGTTCAGCTGCTGCAACTTTTGATTTATAGATCTCTAATGTTCTTCTCAGACAATGAGTCTTTAACTCTGTGTGTGTGTGTGTGTGTGTGTGTGTGTGTGTGTGTGTGTGTGTGTGTGTGTGTGTTCAGTTGCTTTCCAGTTGTACGATCAAGACAGAGATGGAAAGATTTCCAGAGCAGAGCTTCTTCAGGTCTGTAACTCATCAGTGCGTCTCTTCAGATGCTACCTCCCACACTCAAACTAGTTAAAACTGCATATTTACCACCGGTAACCTCAAAGGAATATAAAGATTTCAATTTTTGTCCTCATCAAGCTGAAGAAAATTACAAGACATCCATCACTTAATATCATTTAAAGCTCCCTTCAGGTAACCAAACTACGAGTATCAACAGGAAGCTATAAGTGTGCATCATCTGCATAGAAATATGCAGTACCAAATATTTTGAAACAATAGGAACGGGGCCTAGAATTGACTCTTGAGTTACTCCACATGAACTGAAGTTTCCATGTTCTACAGAAAAAGAGAGATTTGGACTTCTTAAAGCCAACGTGATTAGTGATTGGTTGACTTTCAGGTGTTACGGGCGATGCTGGGGATGCAGGTGACGGAGGAGCAGCTGCAGAGCATCGCTGAGCGAGCCATCCAGGAGGCCGACCTCGACCAAGATGACGCCATTTCCTTTGACGAGTTCAGAAAGGTGAGCGGGTCGACTAAATTAGAGACTGAATAGACAACTGGATATTTTAATCTGCTGACGATGACACAAATTAACAGCTTCCACACTCAAATACTAAAAAACCTTTTTCCTTTTTTTGTTTTCAGTCACTGGAGAAAGTGAACATCGATCACAAAATGAGTATTCGCTTCCTGAGCTGAAGACACGACCTGCAGAGATTTAGTGATTTTCCAGAAAATGGAAAGAAAATGAGGCGCTTGTTTTTAAAACCTGCAAGAGGAGACAAAGACGGAGGAACAACAACGTGTGAAAATGTGTTTATAACCTGGACAAAAGGGATTTGGTTTGGATGGATGTGCCTAATGAGTAAAATGTGCCACAGGAATAAGTTATTTAGATTTGTGAATGTAATCAGTGAGGTGGGGCAAAACTATCGCAACTTTCCATGCAGAGCAGGTCTAGACTATCGGGGGCAGAAACCTCGAGCTGAACCCGACTTCCAGTGGACGGACATCTGCCGTCTGGTTGAGTTTAGAGGGGGCGATCACTTGAGTTCCTCTTGCAGACACCCAGTGTAGCATCTGTTTTCACATAAACCATAGCACAGGTCATAGTAGATGAAGTCAGAGAATCACTAAAGTACCAGAAGACCATGACTGAAGACAATCCATCGAATAGTTGTAGAGATATTTCAGATATCCCTGGAGTCACGCTGTGAGGAAACCATATGGCAAACTATAAGAGTCAACGCTCAGCAAAGAGTAAAGCTATGGGTTGTGTTTGAGATATGAAGTGGTTCAGACAGACCGATGATCTGCTGGTTCATTTGGAGCAGACATGCACAGTAAACACGACGACCTCTGCCTGATGAAATTCATTGTACCTGCATGTGCACTGTGGTGTCATACTATCTGCAAATGTGGCCAAATGTGTCAGAGAGAAGAAGAACATCTGCTGGATGTTTCAGCTACAATAAGATATCTCCATGAACCCCAATTCTATAAAATAAGTCTTTAATTATTACACAGCTTTGTTGAACATTCGATTTGGATTTTTATTTCTTCATAGCCGAACAGTGTTATGAATTGTAGTCTGCTGCTGCTTATGTACTTCTGATCATAGACCTTGGTGGACGTTTTATTTAAACCAAAAAAATATTTTTTAAATCAATAAAATCATTTCCAAATGAATACTTTGTGTCAAATTATTGGTTTCTTTTCGTGAGTAGCCGTGTAAACAGCAGGATAAGGTACAGTAAGCATGTTGTTGTCACTGAGAAATAAGCCCTGATGTGGGAGGTGTTGGACATCATGAACAGTGTTCATGCTACACCCACTCCTAGAAACAACGGTGCCAGCACTTTTCACTTCAGTACTTCCATATTTAGATTTTCTGATCACCATATTAGTCCTTTCTTTGGCCTGATTCAGGACTGTTCATAGCCTGCAGCACTTCATAGCCTCGGTTCATGGGGCTTTCCATTTTAAATTAGCCCAGTGCCGTTATTTTGTAACACAGTATGAGTCTGGGGAATTTTCCCTAACTTAAGGTTTGAATTACCCCTCCAATGACAGATCACATTTTCCCTCCAATAAATATCTTTAAACATACTCTGTTTATCTCAGAAGTGTCCTGCCAATATATCGTGTTTCCCCTGAGGTGCAGCAGAGCTGCTCAGTCTGGTCCTGATGTTTGGATGGACACCCTCAGATCGAGTCCAGATGCCCAGATTCAGCCCTTCTTGAAGAGTTGAGCTGGACCAAAAATACACTCTACTTTTTGGTCATGTGGTAAAATTGAATGTGAAGTGAATGTCTGCTCCTTTTCAGCCTGACAAAAGCTTTACTACAGAAACGTTGTTGTATTTCCTGTTTTGACCACTAGGTAAAGCCATTGCTAAATATTTTCTCTGACGCGGTCGGAGGTCTGTGACAGCTGGAGTAGATCATCAGACACATCCCATTCTTTTTAGACTGATCTCTCTTGGATCATGAAAGACACAGCAGCTCACTTCACTCTCCTAATAATTACCTACACAGACCAGAACCAAGAATCTGGAGTCTTAACCTCCTCCGTATGTAACAGCTGAGCACCACCCAGCGTGTCAAACACACTCACAATCTGACCCCATAGAAACCTGACACGCTGTGTAAGGCTGCACTTACAAAGGAGTTTCTGTCTTTCTAGTTGGTGGTATGTAAAAGGTTCAACCTTTGTAGAAAAGAGATTTATCTGAAACAGCAGCAGTAAAAGTGCGTCTGTGGTGGATCAAACACGACAAGTGAAGGAGATGTGATGCAGGCCAGAAACAGGTTTGAGAAATACTTCATGAATGCATCTGAACCCAGCACTGTGCACAATATTCACGTCTTCATTTAAAGCTTCAACGCTGTTCTATCATCATCAACAAACTTTTATTTTGAAGTCCTCGTGAAGTAGAACTTAAAGTGTCTGTCCAACGCTGACACAAAGTGTTCTCGGTGTTTTCAGGTGTTCTTCGTGGTATCTTGGAGTTTGTCATTTCCTGATAAACCATGAAAAGCTGTTGATGATGTCATCCTGCACTAATTCTACATCCAATCAAACACTTTCTCTCGTCTGAGGCCGCCGGAGCGGAGTGCTTCCTGTTTGATCCGGTCTATGAGTGACTGTGTCACCAGCCAGAAACCACAAAGACACAAATAAAAACTCTGCAAGCGTTCAATTTTCACACTTTTTTGAGAATCATTGTTGCCATAATGAAAGCAGGACGGCTTGTGATTAGTGTTCATGAGCGTCGTTCTCCATGCGATAGACCGAGCCCGGGGTTCTTTTCTCCTCTATTCTTTCTTCTGAGGGAACGAGGCGACGAGGAGCCAGTACAGAGAGTACAAGGTTCCTGCAGAGGAGACAGGAAACACAAACATAAAGGTATTAAAGGATAATCTGTAAATCTTTATAAATGTTTGCTCATGGTGTGAATTGTTGGTTCTCTGTAAATATTATAATAAAAAGTCCATTTGAGAGTCCAGTGTCAAGAGATATGAATAAAATATGAACTTCTTCAGAATTAAGGCAGCGTCATGTCTTGACAAGCATATTAGTAAATCTTCTTTTCTCCTTGGCCAAGCTTCACTAAACCTTTCAGCCTGAGACCTCTGAGACATCTGAGACCTCTGAGACATCTGAGACCTCTGAGACCTCTGAGACATCTGAGACCTCTGAGACCTCTGAGACCTCTGAGACATCCGAGACATGAAACTGTCCTTTTCTTTTCAGACATGGCAACAATACAGTTTCAAGTTTTTGGCTTCTTTTGTTGTATTTTGCCTGTTTTGTCTGTTTGCTAGTCTGGTGAATCTTATTCACATTATTCACTGTCAGAAGATCAACACATCAGCGTGTTTGAGTTGCAGCTGGTCCTAACACGTCTTCACGTTACCTCCGAGAGTTAGCATCATGGTTGCCCGGTAGAGCACAACGTCACCGGTTCCTCCCTTGATGTGAACTGGCAGCCCGTTGTCGGCCTGTAAGCAAACAGACCGCACGATGAAACATTAGCATGGAAGCTAATAACAACAGGAAGAAGCAATCAGTCTGTATCTGTTAGACGTTTTGAGTACTTGATATGTTAGCAAGCACCGCTGTGATGCTACCCGGTGAGTGGAGATACAGGCTGATGCTGCTTTGTCAAAGAAGTCTGTTGTCTTTGGAGGAAACTTCTGTGCTGAGCTGTGAAACTCCAACTGATGTTTAATGTGGCTAAGGTCTGTTTTGTTGCTGTGGTACATTGCTTGGCTTCATGTTGGACCTGCTGACGCTGACTTTGGATCAGTGCCTCACACAAGCACACATCAAATAACCCAAACTAAATATTTAATGCTATACTTCAGTGTTTGAAACCATTGTTGAGTTACCTGGAAGAGTTTCTGGGCCTCGGGGACTTTGTTTGTCAGCTGTCTGGCAGAGGTGCTGAAGGCACGACTGGCCAGAACTGGAACTTTCTGGAAATACAAAGAAACTCACTTTGGAAAACTGGCTCCACTGCAGAACGAAAGGGGGGACGCCCCAAAACTCAGATAAAAGAGATATTTCAGGATACCACAATCATTTTTACTCCAGTTTAATGGTTTTATCATTATCACATGATAAAAAAAACTTCTCTACCAAAATGTTCCAGCAAGTTTTCATGTTTTTATACCCTCAGCAGCAACCTCCTCCACCTCCTCCTCCACCTCCTCCACCTCCTCCTCCACCTCCTCCAGTTATACTGGAAGTGAAGGCTGCATTCTTTAGTCCAGTCATGGTTTACCTATTAGTTTAGTCCTCTGTCCTCCAGTGTTCTTCATGATATTTTAGAGTTTGTCTTTTCCTGATAAACCATAACAGTTGTTGACAATGTCATCCTGCACTCACCATCACACACATTAAAACACAGTGTAGATCGACCCAATTCAGCTATATAACAGAACCGAGTGAAGAACCAGAGCTCCTTTGGTGTTTGAGAGGTTCTCCTAGTCCACACGCCTCATCCTGATATTTCCCATTTTACCTCCGCTTTCTGTCTTGAGTTGACACATACTTCATACATGAACCGCTATGTCCAGCTGATATTGAAATAATATTACGGGAAATGCAAAACTTACTTTGAATGACATTTTTCAGCATTCTACAGAAAAGGTTTAGGGCCATGTGAAAAATTTATTTGACTTCTCCTCAAAACTTTGATGTTTTTCAGCCTTTTCCAAGCTTTCTTTAGTTCACAGGTCAGATTTGAACCATGGGCCACTGCAGCAAAGGGCCAATGATCTACCAACTGAGCTAATCAACACTACACTCTACTGACTGTTTTCAAAATCCTCAAAATCTCTGATTTTTCTTACTCAAAATTTTGACTTTGTTTTCTTAAAATTTTGACTTTTTTCCCCTCAAATTTTATCTTATTTTGGCCTCTTTCAAACTTTCATCAGGTCACAGGTTGGATTTGAACCCTGGGCCACTGCAGCAAGAGGTAGAAGATCTACCAGTTGAGCTAATCAACACCACAGAATGCTCTCTGCTTTGTTCCTAACAATCTCAGATTTTTCTTCCTCAAAATTTTAACTTTTTTCTCTTAAAATTTTGACTTTTTTTCCTTAAAAGTTAGATTTTTTTTTCTTAACATTTAGATTTTTTTTCTTAAAATTTTGACTTTTTTTCTTTAAAAATTTCAAGCTTTCACTGGGTCACAGGTCAGACCTGAACCCTGGGCCACTGCAGCAAGGGACAGATGATCTACCAGTTGAGCTAATCAACACCACAGAACGCTCACTGTTTTGTTCCTTAAAATCTCAGATTTTTCTTCCTTAAAATTTAATTCTTTTTCTAAAAGTTTTTACTTTTTTTCTAAAAATTTTAACTTTTTTCCTTAAAATTTTGATTTTTTTCCCTAAATTTAAAAAAAAAAATTTTCCTTAAAATTTGGATTTCTTTCTCGAAATTTTTAACTTTTTTCTCAAAATTTTAAGTTTTTTCCATAAAATTTTAACCTTTTTTTGTTAAAAATTTTGACTTTTTTCCTCTAAATTGTAACTTTTTTCCCTTAACATCTCTTAAAACACTGTGCATGTTTGCAGTTTTAGGAGCAGAGGTGCAGAAGAAGAGACAGAATGTTATCTCTTAAATATTCATGCAGGAAACAGCGCGTTGAGTCGTCTTCCTTCATGCCCCCAACCACACACCTGATACACATGAATAAACAGGGTCGATCTATGCTGCTGTATTTACACGTCTGTGATCGTGCTGATACTTTGAGAGACAAATGTGTTCCTGTGTTTGTCACGTCCATAAAGGCTTTCTGACATTTTTCTGCCTATGAAATGTCAGAGCTGTGCGATAACAATTCAGCCTTTACTGGAAAACAGCTTTTCTTTATTAACACTGGAATCTGTTGAAGCATACTGGCAGTGTCTCAGCAAGAGGCAACATCCTCGAACCGCCGTCTTATGTTTGGAGCAGGAAATGTTTTAAAGTGAGATTAAAACTCATTTTAAATTTCCTACTGACAACACTGACAGTGTCAACAAAAGACAAAGAAAGAAAACATGTGGTGGATGATCTCATCAACACGGCAGTGAGTTTTATGTAAAACATATCTGTGAGCTCTTCCAAATCTCCTTATTGTGACTCCAGCGTATGAAAGAAGAAGTGACTCTGACATTTGTGTTTCTGTTTTCGGGCTGATTCTGGCAGCTGAAATGAAATCCACTCTCTGTCTCTGTTCCCTTTTTTATCTTTTTCATACAAAGATATGAGGAGTCAAAGTCAGGTCAGTCCGACACCTGAACCTCCCAGAAACTGGCTGTCTACAACAGAATGCAGCGTTTGGAGCAGACCAAACCAGTTTTTGTGGGTTTGGTTGACTCATTAGAAAACTGTTAAAGTATCTAAAGTATCATACACCTCGCAGAACGGTGGAGTTGCTCGTCAACAGCTGCCTCAATTCGCTACTATGCGTGCAATTAATAGCGCTACATAGGCACTACGTGTACGCTGTATTTATTATATCTGAACTGACTTATATTTCTGTCACCACGCTCACTGTTCCACAGACAGAAAGTCTCTGTTGACTGTCACCTTTCATCATAATATCTGATCCTGTCTTTTCTTTACGGGACGTAAAGATCCTCCGGCGTGGGTCGCTCGGGCGTGGGTCGCTCAGGCCCTCTGCAGATCAGAAATGACTTGTTGTTGTTGGTTAAAGTCGGTTTGAAGTTAAATTTACTGACGAACTGAATTTGATCATTTCATGCAACATTTGGAGCATGTGGGAGACTTTGATGTTTTACTGTCATTTGAGGTTATTTGTTTATGTTGTAGTAATTGTTTCACAAATGTTTTCTATTCAACTTTTTATTTCAGCCATCTGGAGGTCATTTTAGGTTGTAATTACATTCTTCCACTTTCTCGGCTGTTAGCGTCTGCACAGCGACACTTTTGAAAACAAACAAACCTCCTGCCGCTTTTATTTTGAAATGAAGGCGTTCAGCTGTCACTTCCTGCTCTGTGCCTGATACTTCAAGGCAGCTGCCTGACAACCAAGGTCACATCAGGTAGCTGCAGGCGTGACTGACCTCACTGTCGGCCAATCACAGCCTCAGAATCTGACACCTAAACCAGTCAGGAAGGGAAAGAGCCCACCCACTGTGTGTGTGTGTGTGTGTATTTGGCACTTCACCCTGATAACACACACACACACACACACACACACACACACAGTCTGCAGTCAGCTGGTCAGCGACCGCTGCCATGAAGCCGAACAGTTAATGTCAATAACTGAGGTCAAACATGTTGATCATCACACACACACACATTTCCCTGGAAACCCCCCCCACCCACACACCCATCGTCTGTTTGGGAAAGTTTTATTGTTGAAATTAAAATAAAAACAAACATAAAATAAAAATTATACTCGATTATATTAAGACAAAAAACTTGTTTAGACAAACTAAACTGCCGATTACGAGAACGTACGGAAGTTTATTGATGCCAAACCAGCAAAAAGAAAACAGGATCAGAGTCACGTTACACAAGGAGATAAACCTTGAAAGTTAAAGTGTTTGTTACATGTCCAACCTCCCAACAGCCAACAAGTTTAAGTACAAGAACTTGGATTATTTCCAGGACATCTGGTCTTAATTTCCAGGACTGGTCTTTAAATTTTAAAATTCTCATAGACGTCGACCACAGAGATACTCCATCATAGACTCTGAAAAAAGACCAATGAGTCAACACTAAATGATTGTTTGTGAGCAAATGCCTCCTGGAAAAGTGTCCTTAAAAACCCTGGAGTACCTTAAACGTGTAGCCTCATGTGCTGCTCTGCATTGACCCTGCAGCAGGTCACATGATCTGCAGTCTGTATATATAGATCACGTCTTTACCTCGCATGACACGGCGTCGAGGAAACACGAGAATAAAAAAACATGAAAAGTTCAGCTGTGACACTTTGACTCGTGTGTCCTCCACAGTGCAGAGGTCACGCCTCGCCTCACGTCACACACACACACACACACACACACACACACACACACGTTCACCTGGTCTCTGTCTCCACCTGAGCGTCTCTGTGTCACCTTCAGACCAACAAACAGCAACCAAACACACAAAATCTGACTGTATTTACCAGCAGGTGATTCATGTCCGAGTCGAACTGCTCTGCCTCGCTTCACACTGGCATGGACATGCGCACACACACACACACACACAGATATCAGTGTTTCTGAATGTCTGCCAAACTACGAGCTGCTGCAGAGGCCAAACAGTCTGTTGGCAGTTAATGACTGATGCAGCTGAGAAACTGTGACTACTGCATGCTCAATTTGTGATTCACTGAGGAGCCGTCAATGTACCAGAACCTCTGAACCAGCAGTGTCCAGTCTAACAGTGAACACAGTAACAGAACCTCTGAACCAGCAGTGTCCAGTCTAACAGTGAACACAGCAACAGAACCTCTGAACCAGCAGTGTCCAGTCTAACAGTGAACACAGCAACAGAACCTCTGAACCAGCAGTGTCCAGTCTAACAGTGAATAAATAAAACTGTGATTTTTTTTAAATAGTGATCCACCACAATAAAAGTCAGATAAATGTGTGTGTTGTTCTCTCTGACACCTGTCAGGTGCAGCAGAGCGCTCACTTCCTCTAAAGACAAAGTCACAAACAGAATTCTGCGTCCAGGTTTCACTTCGTACGTTTGACGGGGAAGTGAAGCTTCGACAGCTCTGCAGTAAGTTTCTCTGAACTTTATCTCAGAAAACATTCAGTGATGATTAATCTGTCAGAAAAACTCACTTTAATTTTTAATAAGAATATTTTTGAGTTTTCTTTCTAGATTAAAAAAAGTCAACTTTATTTCAAAATCTTGTTTTAAATCTAAATTTATTTATTATTTATATTCTTGTTGAACTTTTAACAGATGTAATTAATACATGTGTATGTATATATATATATATATATATATATATATATATAAAAACACACACACACACAGATACAGTGCTGCTCAGAAGTTTGTGAACCCTACAGCGATTGTGTAACTACAACATCTTGTTTAAATGTGAAGTTTTACCCCATTTCACAACACTGACATTCCACTAATAGACTCAGACAGAAGAAATGTTTGTGTTTCATTCTTTATTTAAAAAAGTGATAAAGAAAAACTCATTTCATGGTATGTGAACTCCTTCAGTTAACCTCAGACAAATGGTTTCTGTAGTGGCTCGTCAGTCTCACATCTACTTTGGAGGATATTTGCCATTACCACTGTTCTTGTGTTATATTAACAACATTTCAGTATGTATAAACAAGTATGTATCTGTTTATAGTACTATACTTTAGAAGGTCGTCCACTTCTAGGCAGAGTTTAGTCTTTTTTTATTTGTCTCCCAGACAAACGTGCTGTCATACCGTCCTCCTGAGGTCCTCTGAGCGCTCACTTCCTCTCTGCATGACTGACCTGTTTGGAACACTGGGTAAGACTAAGGTCACCTGGTTTTAATCTGTTTCTGATAGTGATGCTCAGTTTTAGATCCCCAACATCTCTGATGTTATCGGTCCGGTTCATTTTAGACACCAGATTCTTTTTTAACCCAGCGCACAGCTCAGGTCACATAACTGTGGCACCTACGGTCACCAAACACTCTTTATATTTAGTCTTGACCCGCATAATTCATTTTTAAAAAGAGTATATTGAATTAATAAAGCCTGCACCTGGTTTTGATTAAATAAGGAAATCAGGGTGAAACAATAGAAAACTCCAATGCTCGAGGTTCCCAAACTTTTGAGCAGCACTGTATATGTATATACACATGTATACATTATATATATATATATATATATATATATATATATATATGCTATAACTACTATATATATACACATATGTGTGTGTGTATTATACATACAAATACCGTGCAGTACAGTTTGTGTGCTCCTGACATCTTCTTCGTTGATCTCTGATGCGATCAGAATACTTCAGATCTCTGCGAGGATGTGGTGCTCAGTGCTGCCCTGCTCTGACCTCTGAGCCCCTGCTTCTGATCCTGCTGCAGCTTCCTGACTACACCGACACACGGGAGGACTACAAATATGGCGCGGGCTCAGAAAAGAAGTTCTGCACCTGGAAATGTCTCTGTTCACCGTGCAGTGGCCGCGAAATTTCTGTCAGGTGATCATAAAGCATGGCGAAATATCAGAGACATTATTCAGCTGATTACAAGCCAGTCAGCATGATTTAACACCTGACTGTCTGTCTGTCTGCCTGACTGTCTGTCTGTAGTTTTTGGACAAAGAGACTCTCTGTCAGATCCCTCAGAGCATCAACAACTGGGCGATCCGCGACGCAATGGTCAGTAAACATCACATACCTGAGCTGTAACCGCGCCCGACATGCGCCACCTGACAGGCGTTGGTCGTGGTTTCTCTCTGTCAAACTCTGCAGGCCGCTTCATGTGATGGGCTGCTGTAACTGTTGGCCGATGTTCCAGTCAGACGTCGAGGTGAGTCCCGGTCAGGTGACTCACCTGGTTGGTTGTCACCTGTTGATTCTTTAAGAGCTGTGAGCTGATTGGCTGATGTTCCCTGTCCTTCAGGAGCTGGAGGCGGAGCTGACTGAACACTGGCCGTCCTTGCTGAAGATAAAATCAGTTTCACTTCTGAGTAGAAACATCATCAAAAAACACACACTGAAAACACGCTGAAAACACACACTGAAAACACACTGAAAATACACACACTGGCTCACGCTGAAAACACACACTGTAATCACACTGAAAACACACACTGAAAACCATGCATTGAAAACACACACTGTAATCACACACTGAAAACACACACTGTGATACACATAAAACACACACTGTAATTACACACTAAAACACACACTATGTCACACACTGTAATCACACACTGAAAACACGCACTGGCTCGCACTGAAAACACACACTGTAACGTCACACACACTGTGATGTAAGACACACACTGTAACGTAAAACACACACTGTAATGTAACACACACACTGAAAACACACACTGTGAAAACACACTCTGTAAACACATATTGTAAACAAAAACACTGTAATCACACACTGTAATCACACACACACACACACACTGTAATCACACACACTGTAAACACATATTGTAATCACACTAATACACACTGTAAATACACACTGAAAGCACACTGTAATCACACACACAAAACACACACTGAAAACACACACTGTAATCACACCTGTAATCACACACTGAAAACACACACTGTATCACACACTGAAAACACAATTACACTGAAAACACACTGAAAATACACACTGAAATCACACACAAAAACACACACTGTAATCACACTGAAAACACACACTGTAATCACACACTGTAATCACACACTGTAATCACACACTGAAAACACACTGAACACACACTGTAATCACACTGAAAACACACCAATCACACATAGAAAACACACACTGTAATCACACACTGAAAACACACACTGTAATCACACACTGAAAACACACACTGAAAACACACACTGTAATCACACACTGTAATCACACACTGTAATTACACACTGAAAACACACACTGAAAACACACACTGTAATCACACACTGAAAACACACACTGTAATCACACACTGTAATCACACACTCACACGAGTGTGATCACACACTGTAATCACACACTCACACGAGTGTGATCACACACTGTAATTACACACTGAAAACACACTGTAATCACACACTGAAAACACACTGAAATCACACACTGAAAACTACACTGTAATTACACACTGAAAACACACACTGTAATCACACACTGAAAACACACACTGTAATCACACTGAAAACACACTGTAATCACACACTGCTACACACTGAAATCACACACTGAAAACACACTGTAATTACACACTGAAAACACACACTGTAATCACACACTGGCCTGTAATTACACACTGAAAACACACACTGTAATGCAACACACGTGCTAATGCGCTCGATTGAGCAGCTGATCAGAAAATGAACTTCAGATTTTTGTCTTTATTTTTGTTACCGTCAAAGAAAAGTTGTGACTAACGATATTTGTCATATTTATGAATCTGTCGATCGGAGTTGTTGATCAGTTGCTGAGCTCCATGTGGTGAAAGTACCCGAGTATTCTCATCAGCAGCCATGTCACCTCTGTCAGACAAACATGAGTGAAGTACAAATACTTTCTCCATGGACAGAAGCAGAAGTCAAAATCTGGTGTTTTAAAAGTAAAATTTCATTTTATTAACTGGATGTTTTGACTTTTGGCGTCAAGCACAAACTGAACATGGGCGTGTTCACTCAGAATATTTCCTATTATTTTACATGGAGAACATCCAGCATCGCAGCGGCGGCGACATGAGCGTTTGTTTGTCTGACAGGAGAGAGGAGTGGCAGAAACACGGAGCGTGTGCAGCGTGTGTCGAAGGAATGAACTCTCCACTCAGATACTTCCAGATCTGCCTCAAACTACGACAACGCGGCATCCCACAAGTTAGTACACACACACACACACACACACACACACACACACATCTGTCACCTGCAGGTCGTTGTGGTCACCTGTGGGTTGTTGAGGTCACCTGTGTGTTGTTGAGGTCACCTGTGGGTCGCTGAGGTCACCTGTGGGTTGTTGAGGTCACCTGTGTGTTGAGAGGTCACCTGTGGGTCAGCTGAAGTCCTGTGTGTTTGTTGAGGTCACCTGTGGGTAGCTGAGGTCACCTGCAGATCGTTAGGGTGTCACCTGTGGGTCGTTAAGGTCACGCAGGTCGTTGAGGTCACCTGTGGGTCGTTGAAGAGGTCACCTGTGAGTCTGAGGTCACCTATGGGTCGTTGAGGTCACCTGTGGGTCGTTGAGGTCACCTGTGGGTTGTTGAGGTCACCTATGGGTCGTTAACGTCACCTGTGGGTCGTTAAGGAGTCACCTGTGGGTTGTTGAGGTCACCTGTGGAGTGCGTTAAGGTCACCTGTGGGTCGTTGAGGTCACCTGTGGGTCGTTGAGGTCACATCTAAAATCATCATCCAGGCTGAGTCTTGATGCTTTTCAAACCGTCAGACGAGGTTTTATTTTAAACTGTATTCTTTATTCTGTCTGTGAAAAACTTTGAGCTGAATAAATGAAATAAAGTTCAAACTTCTGACATTCTTCTTTCCTGCAGGTTGCTGGGCGACGCCGGCATCACTCCGTCCTGTGATCGACTCTACAAGGTAACGACACACCGAGAGTAACTTTAATTTATGACTACAGATTAATGACTAATGGACTTCAAACAAGAAAGCCACACAAATGTTGCAACCAACAGGGAATAATGTTACAGTACTGAGGTGATTTTAAGACTTTATGATGGAAACATTGATCAGTAGTGGCGCTAACTGATTGCTTCATTGTAACCGTGTAATAACTGAACTGACTCAGCCGGAATTCTAAGCTCCGCTCCAACAAAACTACCACCTCGATAGACTGCTGTGTTCACTGTCAGACTGGGCCACTGCTGGTTCAAAGGATTCTGTTGCTGTGTTCACTGTCAGACTGGACACTGCTGGTTCAGAGGTTCTGTTGCTGTGTTCACTGTCAGACTGGACACTGCTGGTTCAGAGGTTCTGTTGCTGTGTTCACTGTCAGACTGGACACTGCTGGTTCAGGAGGTTCTGTTGCTGTGTTCACTGTCAGACTGGACACTGCTGGTTCAGAGGTTCTGTTGCTGTGTTCACTGTCAGACTGGACACTGCTGGTTCAGAGGTTCTGTTGCTGTGTTCACTCTGTCAGACTGGACACACCTGCTGGTTCAGAAGGGAGTTCTGTTGCTGTGTTCACTGTCCGGAGCTGGACACTGCTGGTTCAAGGTTCTGTTGCTTTTGTAATTCACTGTCAGACTGGACACTGCTGGTTCAGAAGGTTCTGTTGCTGTGTTCACTGTTAGACTGGACACTGCTGGTTCAGAGGATTGTGCTTTCGAGTAGCTTCAGGGTCATCAGGAGTAGCTTGGATTGGGATCCTGGAACAGAATGAAAGTCTTTACACAGATGAGGTGGAGTTGACTGTGAGACTCTTCAGATAAATGATGAGTGGAGAGTCTGACTTAATGTTACCTGCCAGAGACTTTCTTTGGTGTGCGCAGCTTCAGGCGGATATGTAGCAGTCCAACCAGCAGACACACTGTCTATCTGCTCCAAATGACCTTTGTAATCTTGTGTTATGATCTAAGATACTTCTTGTGCTTCTTGTTCAGGTTTCAGTTCATCAGGTCCTGGCTCCACATCTGGGTGACAAACATGAAGTCCAGTGTGTTACAGATGACAAGGTCGAGTGTGGATCCTGTTATATTGATCGTTGATTTGTTCAATGTGCTGCACACCCACTGGTTACTCAAGAGTTTTCTCAAGAAAAATATAGAAAATTCTTTTCAGATGTACAAAAGTCAGATGAGCAATGATCAAGGCAGGAGGAGTGATCTCAGATAAAGTGACCCAAGCAAACAACAGTCAGTTCAGAGTCTGTGTATGAGTGATCCATGTAGCTCCCTGAACAGCCAAGACTGTGCTGGCAAAGACCAGCTGCAAAGAGGTCCACTGTGTGTTTTTTAATACTTATGATAATTTATATGATGGATGTGACAATGAGTTCCTTTAAAGCAACGTTATGTAGAAATCAGCATTATTGTGACTGCGAGTTGGAAAACTCTTCTTCTTCTTCCCGGAGGTCCAAAACGCCTGTGGTACAAACACTAACGCTCCTGAGGTCAACAAACTGAACTAACATCAGCTAACAAACTGGCTAACATCAGCTAACAAACTGAGCTAACATGAGCTAACATGAGCTAACAGCAGCTAAAAACGGAGCTAACATGAGCTAACAGCAGCTACTGCCAAACTGAGCTAACATGAGCTAACAAAGCTGAGCTAACATGAGCTAACAGCAGCTACCAAACTGAGCTAACATTACTAACAGCTGCTAACAAACTGAACTAACATCAGATACAAACTGAGCTAACAGCAGCTAACAGCAGCTAACAAACTGAGCTAACAAACTGTGCTAACAGCAGCTAACATTAGCTAACAAACTGAGCTAACATGAGCTAACAGCAGCTAACAAACTGAGCTAACAGCAGCTAACATTAGCTAACATTAGCTAACAGTAACTAACATTAGCTAACATTAGTTAACATTGGCTAACAGCTACAGCGTCAGCAGTTTTACTTCACTGTCCATCATAAACTCTGTAAATCACAGAGGATTGAGGCGAACGGCAGGAGGACATCAGAGGGAAAAACCAGAAACATTTCTCCATATATGATCAAATTTCACCAATATCAGTGAAATAGTTGGTGGTGGCTTAGTGCTGTAGAGTGTTAGGTACTTCTCCACGACCCGGGCCCAAAGTTTACATAGTGTGAGAACAGACGTACGAATGACAGAGACACCGTTCACCTGATCACAGGTCAGTGTGGATCAACAGGATATTTAGTTGCATCATTTTGACTGAGAGTCATGTGTAGACCAGCGATCAACGAGCTGTGATGCTTCCAGAGCTGATACAGGCCTAAGAAAAAGCACTTGAGTTCATGTAATTTCTCTGATGACAGCACATAAATCACGCTGTTGCTGATTCATTGTCCGTTGACTTTCTGGACTTCCTGTCTGGAAGTCCCGTCTGTAAGAGCTGACAGCTGGTGTCTGTTATCGGTCTGTCCAAACTTCACTTCTTATATTTATTATTAAAATATGACTTCCAATGCAAATGTTTGTGCACTGATATTACTTCCAGTCAAATATCTCAAACTTTATTATATATGATTGTGGTGGTATTCACATTTCAAGCCTCATGTATCACCATCAAACCCGACATTTCAATAGGTAGTCGACTCAAATTTAAAGTCTCAGCTCTCAGGAAGAATAAACATTGTTAAGCTGTTTCATTTATTCAGAGTTTACAATGGGTGTGTATTGGTAGAATGTTCCAGTGCTAGAGTGCAGAGGGAGAGAAACATTTGTCAAAAATACATTTGCAAACAGCTCCTGTGGCCACAAATGTCACTCTACAGAAATAATTTCTACATAGAAACGTAGGAAAATGTGTGGGCTATGCAGCGATATCACTGCTGAAGCTGTCAGACTTATAGTTTTGGCAGGAGACGCACTGATGCGCCAGGATCACCGACAGCCCCATCCCTCCATGTAAGCTGGAGAGGAGAAATTTTCCCAAAGACGCAGGCACCTGTTCTTTCTCTCTCCCCAGGTCTGACCACCAACTTTACACAATGAAATTCGGCATTCACATGGTCGACAAGATGAGGATGCTCCGCGGTCATTGGGCTTTTGATAAACCTGTTTGGCATTAGTGTCCACTAGTTGGAGGGGGTTCATTTAGAGACTTTCTGTGTCTCTCAGCAGTCACTCACACACAGACAGAGCACAGCTGCAGTTAATTACTCTGACCTGCAGCTGACCCTGGTGGCAACCTCAAGCCTGCCTTTGACCTTTTTGTTGAAGTCTCTGTGCTGCTGCAGTGTCCAATAATAATGTATGTCAGACACACTCTACATTATTTAGACAGTTTAGAGTTTTCTGCGCTCCTCTGGCTTTAATCATTTTAAAATGCATTGAGCGTATATTAAAAATGAACTACACGACATCCTCTGGTGGCAATACATGCAGCAGTAATAATAATCAATGAATGATGTCCTAACATCACGATGTCTTTACACTCTCCTCTTTCAGGACAGAGAGGTGTGGTTTCAGGTGAAGATCCCTCTGTCTCGAAACCTGACCATCGTATGATCACACCACCGACATCGACCTGGCGTCCAGATCTGGTCCAGGAGCGATCCTCAGCTGGACATCCTGCCCCACTCAGGAAACCATTCTACTATCTCCCCATAGACCATGAGCATCCACGGCAGCCCTGTGGCTAACGGGAGCTTCGTTATGATCGGTCTGCAGGTGGAACTGAACCGCTCAACAAATAAACACATTTTTCTGTGATTTTATGTTTTTTGCTTGGATTAGTTTAGAAGCTTTTAAGGGGATGTAACAGGATGTTTCATTGTCAACAAATCTTGTCCGTCTCATGAAAAGTTGATGAATCACATCATTATTCTTCCATCCAACTCTGTAGTTGATTTATATTCGACTTGCTGTCTAAATACTCTCTGGAGCACTAAAAATAATAATAAACTAAATATCTGTTTTAAAGCTTTGTCTTCATTTAAATTATTAGAGGCGAGAAACACGTCGTGCTTGAGACTGAACCTTTAACTTTCCTTTATCCTGCTCATTTGTCCACAATACAAAATATTTAGAATGTGAACAAACATGAGATAATACGCCACGTCTCCAGTCTGGCTGCAGCATCCATCCACAAGCTGTTTCTGTACAAACTTTACAACTTTCTACCAACGTTTTTTAATGTTAAACCAACATTAACAAAGCGATCCTGCCTTGTCAGTGCAAATAAACTCCAGCTGGTTCAGTCAAACTGAAGGCCTATAAAAGAGTGTCACATGAGAACATTTCACGATGGGTAAAACAACAGCTCAAGCTCAAGACCTTTACCGAGCGTTGCAAAAGCAAACTGATGGAACGGATTTGAAGAATGTCCTAAAAGCTCTGAATGTTCCAGTGAGCACTGTTGTCGGTGTAATCAGTTTAAAGCTTGTTACGTAACATTTGGACAAGCCTGTCAATTCCTGGGAGAACATAGTCTGCTCAGACTCTTCAGATGCCATAACACCATGTTTGAAGGACATGTCACTGCACACAAGTCAAGTTTGGAGGTGTGCGGCTGTACTGGCGAATGAATGGAAAAATAGCCATAGATGTCTGTCTGGTGATGATTAGCGAGGGGTGGACAATGATCGGGACTCTCCAGCTGGCTTCAGAGAAAGAAAAAATCAATGCAAAGAACTAAAGATCAGAGCTCACAGAAGAGGAACCTTCAAGATTTGAACATTTGTTTGGTTGACTCGGGGTTGTTACCAACATCTGCTGAAAGTTTCATGTGAGTAGCGCCTTTAGAAAATGGTGACATGTTCCATACTTCTTTTACCTGCTGTATGTGTGCCATTTATTCAGTTTGTGAACCTCCATGAACTTTTCTGGCATCAGAAATTGTCTGTTGCAGGTTGTTATTAAGGCTCGGACTACTCGACCGTTTTCCCGGTATCAATCAGACCTCGCGTACCTTTAGTTTGGTATCTTGGTTGTTGAGAAAATGCTCGTTAGTAGACAAACAGATGAACTGAATCACAGTTTATTGACATGTTACATTTAGTTTTTTCACCCATCCCCCCCCCAAAGAAACCAAAAGTACTGACAGAACATTGAGAAAGCACTAAAAACCGATTCAGACCACGACTAAGAAATCTAACCAAAACTTAAAAAAAACCCAGAAAGAGCCGAGACGAGAGCGACAATGAAGATGGAAAAAAAGCTCTTGTGATGTAAGCCGCTGCTGTGGGATCTGATCTCATGATCTCACAGTCCTCCTCGTGCTGTGTTCAAGGTCCCCTCAGTGCTCGAGGCGTCCGAGGAACCTCAGGTTGAGGATCTTCAGCTGAGTAGATCCAGCTCCATGCCGGACGATACCATCGTCTCCGTCAATGCTCAGCAGGATCCCGTCGACTACGCGGTCTTCTCCCAGAATCACTTTCACCTGGAGCGGACGGGGACCGTCGAATCGCGTCAGCAACACTGAGAGGAAACTGAACACCTTCATGACAGCTACCGCTTCTACATCAGTTGTTTAGTTTGGATTTGATATATTACAGTGAAACAGCGTGACACACGAGGAATCATGTGGTTACCTTATTTGTTCTTGGTGGCGTGACCGGCTGGTGGTCACTGCTGATGCTGACCACCTTCTCCGACTCCTGCATGAACACTGAGCACACATCCCTCCCTACAAACCGCGACCAGAACACAAACTGATCTAATATTAAGCTCGCCACGAAACAAACATTTTTAAATCGACAGGTTGTTGTTCGATGTTATGCGACTCTCTGGAGAACTGGTTGTCTGACGTATTGGTCCCACTGTTGGAGTTCAATGGTCCCAAAGACTTTGGGTGGAAGGTGTAGTGAGTGCAGTCTGCTGTATGAGTATGAGTGGAATCTCTTTCTTTCTTTTCTTTTTTTAGGCGCTCGTGTTGGGTTGCAGAGTTTGATCTTCAGGATTTGATCATGCGGTAACCAAAGAACACGACAAATGAAAGCACACTAATCTTGATGGAGTCAGTTGTGTGTGATTTGATGTGGTTGTATTTGTTACACGTGGCGGCTCTGACTCGGTCTGTCCCATCAGGTCCCATGAAGGAGTCCTTCACCCGGACCAGGATAGCCGGTGGTACTTGTGCTGCCACCCTGCTTTCGATGTTTGGAGCCTGGGGTGTGGGGTGTAACCTCGGGAGAGAAGCGCGCCCGGCGTCATTGGACTGTAACCCGACAGGACTGGGACTGAGACTGGCCTGTGGAAGCAATGACAAAACTTTCAATGTCTGGGTGTGTTGTTGGTTGTTGGCTGAACACTCATTTGGAACTCGTGTATCGACATGCTGCACAGCTCCATGAACTGAACTCTAAAATCACGTGTCTATTGAAGGTTTTATTCACTGTGAGCAGTGACACCAGGTAAGTTCCACATTAAAGTATGTATCCTGATACAAGTACAAATAATTAAATCTAACAACATAAAATTTGATACTTTAATATCTATTTTTGAAGTAAATATATTTGACTTTAATCATCCAAAACTCTGAAAATTGATGTTGTTTATGCTAAAAATGAAATTATGATTCAACTAATTTGAACTATTTGACCAAAAATTGACATGTGACATTGAGTTTACATTACTTCTCTAACGAGGACAGTTTAGAGAAAAGGTTTGCTGATAAGTTGACGTTAGTTCAGATTGGATCTCTTCCCAACATTTGTCTCGTTTTAATTCGCTCCTTAGTTTTTGTCGTCATAAACCTGAAGTTCATTGTTTATCGTCTGTAGAGAATTGATTACCTGATAAGCCATGGGGAAGGAATTTGGATGAGTAGCTGGCTGGAGAGTCGTGTTTCTGTTGGCCCGACTGGTGGCCAGCCACCACAGTGGTAGCTCTGAGGGCTGGGGCTGGGCACAGTACGAGCCCTGAGGCGGCGAGGCGGCATAGAATACTGCTCTGTGTTATACCTACACAGAAAACACAAATTAAACATTTAGTCAGTTCAAAGTTCTGAGAAACATTTCACAGCTGAGAACTAAAGGGTTGTTCAAACACACAAAACCAATTCATCACGCCAGTCCCAAACGATGCGACTTTGTAAAAACAGGCGCCCAGGCGATTGATTAAACCAATTGTTACGTTTATTCCAAAAAGGCAGAAGAAAACCGGAGGTTTTACAACATTGACATGAATCCAATGACGACTCCCAACGATTCTGTCTCCAGGTCTTCAAATGGATTTAAAAATCAGGTCATCCTGAGATGGTGTTCACATGATCCAGACTTTATTCCAAATAAATCACACTTCTAATAGTCCGGTCAACAAGCTCCTTCTTGAAAACCGTATCACGTAACCCTAACCAGTTTGGTCTTTCCCACATGCAAATGTTTTTGTTATTTCTGAATCAGGAATCATGGCTTGAAACATTTCAAGGATTCCTTCATTTGAACTGAGAGCCTGGTGCTGGGCCACAGTGTCAAGACCCAGCACAAAACCTCTGCACGGACAGACGGTGTTGTGGCCACCACCGTCCTGAGATTCCCGGGAAAATGCGATGGCTGCAGTGGATGTCTGACTGGTGGTGGACTCGGTTGGAGCGGTGTACTAGGCGTACTAGCAGCACAGACATTTGATATTAATGGCTGCTCTCCCATCAAGTTGTCAGTCAACTGAACACTGCAGATAGATCCAACTACATAGATTTAACTTGCAAGTTACCGCGATCAATCAAGTCTACTTGACCCAGCAGAGTTTCACAGGAGGAAGATCTGTCTGATCAGTCACACTTTTCTTGTTTGTCTCTTCAGCGTAATTTGGGTCAATTAGATCAAACTTTTTTGTGCAAAGCTTGTTTCAAGTTTTAAACCATGTACAGAAACTTTCAGTATTCGTGATTTTGTACCGTCATACTAACCACAAACCCTCACGGTAACTCACGATTGCGGAGGAGAGAAAGCGGCGCTGAATGAAAGCCCGTATTTACCACGATAATATCCGGACAAAGTCCAGAGCAGAGTCGCTGTTTCACACATGAAGCAACAACAGGAGACTCTGTGTGTCAGACGAGTCCTCACATGTTGACTGAACTTTACAAACCGAGTCTCAAAATGACGTCACGGCTCTGTGACGAGTCCATGCAAGCTAAACAGCTAACTTTAGCACTGATGCTCCGTGTTTAGACCCACGGCCTGTGTGGGTCCACCGCATGATGTAAACAGCCACCATTGGCTGTGTGACACAATACCCTGGACACACTGTAGGAGAGACAACAACTGCCTTGTATATGAAAATATACCTGTGTTTGCCGCAGGTTGTATAAAACATCCCCGTAATCGAACATCGGTAGGAACGTGGCAGCAACAACTAAAGTCAAGAACTTGTTTCTATAGCGAATAATTTACATGATGAGTATATGACAGCGTCATCTGCGTATAAACGAACATGAGTGTCGGGATGCAGTGTCGGCTCGTTCCTGTCGGAGTATTCGTGGTTTTATGGGTGTTGACTCACATGGCAGGCGTGCCAGTGTCACGCGGGTTGGCTTTGAGGGTTGACTTGTGGTGACGGGACTTCTGGGTAACCCGGGGTCTGGGGGTTGGGGGTCCCCCCGTAGCCCTGAGGGGAAGGGGAGGGCTCATCGTCGTAGCCGAAGTCGTACTCCTCTTCATTCCTGCAGAGAATATTTAGACATTTAAAAACACAAAATCAATTATAAATAAATAAAATAACTTTTAACCCTTTAACCCGTTTTTACCTGGAAGGTGTGTTGGGGTTGCTTGGATCCCAGGCACCACTCTGACCTGGTGTCCTGCTCCCATCATGCAGCGGGGTTTGAGAGCCGTGGCGGCGAGCGTCACGGCTTTCCTGTTAAAACCTCGCTGCTCGAGGTCGTCATGGAGGATTGTGTTGATTTACTCTTGATGGTTTTGGTTTCTTCTTACCGTCATGTAGCGGCGTCTGAGACCATTACACATGGCGTTCTGGAGCCACAATACCGTACATGGGAGTCTGTGATCCATTACATGGGTGCGTCCGTGGGTGGAGAGTCATTCCACTGTGTCTCTTTGCTGCCTGGTGGGAGAGGGAGTTCAGGTTAGATCATGTGCTGGGTCTTGGAGGGCCCAGACTGACAGTAATCAGAGAATAAAGACTGAAAGAACAGCTTTGGCAATGTGAAGCAGTGACCGATACATGGTGGTTAGGCGCTGTCGGTCTACAGAGATCGTCTGACAGGTGGAGTGAAGCTCGACTCTGGCTGTAGACTCTGTTGCGTCCTTCACCACACCAATGTAACCTGAAATGGAGGCAAACTCATCAGTATTTACATTTTAAAAAGAAGCATTCACCTGAATGAACCAAATGAGATCCTGACTTGGTTCCCCCAGACAGTCTTACCTTTGTAAGGACCCTGTGAGATGCGGACCGTCTGACCAATCAGCTACAAATTTGTCCCTTACGTCCCTCTGCCGCCCCATTCCTCCTCCTCCACCTCCTCCTCCTCTCTGAGGCACCACAAGACAAAAAAAACACACCTGAATCAAACACAGGGCTACGTCCAGGTTTTGGAGCAGTCTGCGGGGGCGTCACAGAGACTCACACGTCAGGTTTAGACAGTCTACTTGGGGCGTCACTTGAACCTCCATGCTACATTGCTTTGTATACGTTTATTTTGGACCTCATCCTGTACATTTATAATATTCTGTGAACTCCAAATTCCTTGTAAGTGTAAACCTACTTGGCAATAAATAAACTAACCATAACTATATATTAAATTATATTAAATTCCTAACTTAATGTTGTTTCTGTGTATTTCTAACTGCCACGTTTAAGCTCTGGAAGGTGTCAGTTAAGTAGGAGTAATCACTTTAGTTGTTGAAAGTGTTCAGTGATTAGGGTTAGTATACACCAAATGCTGAAAAGTATTGTAACACACATGGTGACATGGTGGCATACAGCTAGATACACATGTAGTTTCATGTAGTTTCGATTGGAAAAATGAAGGACTGAGAGGATTACAATAAAAACTACAGGAGGTTGGTGGTTTTGTAACCCGCGACAGAGCATAAACATCACGTCTTCTGTTGTTTCAATCGGAGCAGAAACAGTTGGTTACATTTTTAATGGTGTATAACAGTTGGGGTCTAACATCTGGTAACCATTCTCACAAATTTACTGAAATCCCATTGTTTGCTGTTGTTTTGTTGACTTCCAAAGAAAAATGTTTAAAAATAGCTAAAACGTCTGAAGAACCTCTTCACCAGGCCCTCAAAGGTTCCGGTCTTTAAGCATCTGTGTTTAGTTTGACACCCACCTCCTCCGCCGTGGTGCATGGGACTGCTGATCCGAGGGCTCATTGGAGCGAATCCTCCCACAGTGAAGTTGGTCACGTCTCTGGGCTTAAAGACAAAAACAGAAATAAGACTTTAAACTCTAAACGTCCTCAAGTTTCATTAAAATCTCGTCTCTCTCACTGAGCTGACCTTGGATCCACCAGCCAGCACCAGGTGTCTGGTCTTGCAGACGAACATGCCTCCGTTCTCCACCAGCTTCTTGCAGTGGAGGGGAAGCGAGCCTCGGAAGGTATTGCGGATCTCACCTTGGCGGCCCTGAGCATACACCAGAGTTCATCAGCACGGCACCAGCGTGTTTCTGTTTAAATCCCGACCAGCCTGTTCAGGCTTCAGATGATTTGAACAGACACATGAAGTCTGGTGTAAATACTGAAGTATCTGTTGTCAATTATAAACCCTGAATCTCAGCTTTCAAAATAAATTGTGTTGTTCTCTTTAGGTGGTGTTGATAGAGATACTTCCAGATTAACAGCGGCAAATGAACTCTAAATCCTTACAGAGTCGCGGCCGTCGATGACTTTGACGATGTCCTTGACGTGGATGTTGTTCTGCTCTGAGTCCAGAGCAACAGCGAAACGGTTGTCCTTCCTGCGGTTCACCGCCTGATGCGGGCTCCGTCAGCACCTTCATGCATGTTCAGCACACAGAAGGCGAGTGCGTTCACTTGAGTGTCTCCTGAGTGTCTTCAATGTGTTTGTCTGTCTGGGGGCAGACTGCACTAACCTGGCGTTTCTCAGCGGACGATGGCGCCGGCCGGTCTGCGAGTCGAGCTGCACCAGCTGCGCGCCATGCTGCCCTCCGCATCGGCAGCCAGATGCCGTCTCTGAGCAGAGCTGCGGTCTCTGGAGCAACACCTTCAGCTGAGCACACACACGGGGTGACAGTTTAAAGACAGGGCTAGGAACCACACATGTAGATACCATCCTGCTAATACTTATTTTTCTTTCTCCGGTTTAATTGCTCAGCGTCATGACATGAAAGGACAGGCAGATACCTCATGCATGGTGAGGTCAGAGAACAGGATGGCGAGAAGTTCTCTTCCACTCCTGACGATGAGGCCAGTGTGGCCTTACCGTGTCGCCCGGCGATCACGCTGCGTGTTAGCCCATCCGGAAATACTTCCTCAGCTCATGAGCTGGAAACTCCAGAGGGTCCTACGACAACAACAGAAAAATAGGTTATGAATGGGGAAAACTTGTTTTTGTTTAGTCTGAGAGGGCGAATTCAGTTGCAGCAGTGTGTGTTTTACCTTCAGGTCTTGAGTGTTTGGGCATGATGGTGATCTTGTTGCGTCCACACTCAGGATTTTACCCACCCACGGAGTTGATCAACTCTCCCTCACAGACCTCCACGTTGTCGCCAGCCTGCAGGTTGTGTTCACGCTCTTTACCTGCACGCAACACGCAAAGACGTTTCTTTAACCAACACACACCAACAGACACAAAAAACAGCCCAAACTTATTATTTAGGTGTCCTAAAATTAACCCGTAGCAGAGATGCCATACCTGACTCCGTGACCACCTCCAGGTGTTCCTTCCAGGCTGGTCTTCAAACTTCTCCAGCTCGGACAGCGTGGGCTTCACTCCGTCTGTGATCTGTTGGAGAGAAACCAAAGTCCAGCTGCTGACGGTATTCTTCACACGCATGTTAACGTGTCGATCAAAAAGTGTTCACGTGTTTTGACTTCCATCAGGATTCATGAAACCTTTAACAGTGTTTCCAAAAGGTATGAACGGTCTTGACAAATCATCAAATCTAAACACTGTGTGTGCTACAGTTTGAATACTTAGTCAGATCACTTGGAAGTTTTGGGGGCAGAAGCAACCGGTAATCACCAATCAGCCCAGGTTTTAACATGTTGTAAAATTAATTAAATGATAAAAGCAACATAAACTCTGAGCAGTTAAGAGTTGAACAAATATTTCAGAGCTTCCAATATAAGACTCTAGAGGGACGGTGTATTTTAATTTCCTAGTAGGTGATTTCTTATTGTCCGTGTAAAGGCAGAATAAATGTGTTCTGAGTTTGTCAGACCAAAGACGAAAGTGTTGTTAACAACCCAGCCAAATTTGAATGATTAAAAACATTGACAAGTTTATGAAATCTGAGCGAGATGAATTAATCTCTGTCTCTCTGCTCAGGGTGGCCTCAGCGTGTCTGCATCGAGAGCACGCCCTGTAAAGGACGCCCACAAATCCTGAGACTGGAAACTGTTTGAACCTCTGACTCCACAGTTCAGTGATGATATATGGGTTCAGAGAAATCATTTTTCACGTGTTTTCAGCAACTATTTTAACAACATATTTAATGTGTTTAATGTGTGTAATCTGCTCACTTTGATTTTAAAACAGTCCTAGAAAATGAACTCAATTACATTCATTTTACAAAATACTTGAGTTTCATTTCAGTTTCCTCTCTGACTGTTAGACATTTTTTCTGAACTGACTCTCTCCATGTATTTTGGTTTCACTCTCTTCAGACTAGTTGTAAAAATGTTTTTTCAAGTTCATCATGAAACCTGTGTTGACAGCTAAAGACTGAAAATTGCCAAATGCTGCTTTCAGACTAAAAGGGAGTTCCCCAGGGTATGCACCAGAGTCCCTCCTCACCACAGCTGACATGGCGAAGCTCTTGAACAGGAATCCTTTGCGGCTGTAACGGTTCCTCGAAGATCATGAAATCTGTCATTGGCTGACCTCCCCTCCGAGAAGCCTGTCAAACAAATGTTAAATCAAGTTGATATGTTCAGTATAATCCCAGGGTTTATTTTGTAGACGCTCAGGTGTGTGTACCTGATCTTTTCTGCGTCAAACAGCCTCTGAGCAGGTCTCTTAAACTTCTTCCTCTTGGCGAACCAGTCTTTCTACAGGACACACACACACAGAGGTGCAAGTCAACCACCACACTTGAGTGAATCCAGAGGAAAAAAACACAGTGTGTTAATGTGGGTGTTTGTTCTACCAGAAGCTCATGCAGCCTTGATAAATTCCAGGGTCTGTGCATTAGGATCATCTTCAGGGAGATGGTGTTCTGACTTGGCTCCACGTAGTCCACCTGAAGAACAACAACTGTCAATTAATTTCAGTTAATTCTCGAAATTAGAAAAAGATTGTTTGACCAAATAATCCTAACTGCAATCCACCATCGGAAATCAGGATTATGACTTGGGAATACCAGGTTCCTCTGTGCTAACATTCAAATATCCATCGAAGGTTCTCATGGACGACGGGACTAGTTCAGTTTCTTGAAGACGTTTCACCTTTACTTGAATGTCTCTGTACACGATCCCAAACTCTCAAGCATCTTCGTAGGAAACAAAGCCAGCCGATGTCGTCTCGACAACCTTCGTGTATGTAATGACCGGATGACTGAGCTGATACCTGGCGATGTCGGTCGCCTTCTGAAACCTCTTGACGAACGGACGCCCAGGCTTCAGGTTGGTGACCTCTTTGAAGCCGAGGACGTCCGTCATCTTTGATAGGGACCATCTGCTGTTTCCAAGCCTCCTCAGTTGCGATACGCCGATGGCGACTTGGCGATGAGTCTGTTTGCCCATGACTCCACGTAGATGTAACCTTTGACGTGATCCGGGGCGACCACGGACTTGATCTGCAGGGGCTGTTGGAGGGAACAGTCAGTGTAACTAATTAATAAAAGCTGGTTTGAGAAATCGATTGTGATGCCGGAGATGCAACTGGGGCTAATAACATGCAGGATATAGTCTTGGAGATGGACAACAAACAACAATAACAAAGTTTAACTCAAAGCACATCGAACTGCGAGAATGCGTGACTTGTTTGTTCTCTTGAACAAGAGAATGAACTAATCAATCACTGTCACTGAAGCAGACAGAACCTGGCAAACCCTGCGACTCTCTATTTGTGGTCTGATTTTCATTAAAATCCCTTCCTAACCTGACCATTGTTACTTCTTCATCATTCAGGTTACTTGGCAGCGTTATTGTCAGTGTCCTGTTAGTGTTGCCAGAATGGGAAACAAAGTTAAAAGAAAATCAAACTGAGACGAGAATGTTGTTGAAAGAACTAGTAAAGAAGAGTAAACATAAAGTAAGTTTGAATCCAGTCACACAAGCATGTGATGTAGAAAGAACAAATCTGCTGTGAAACAAACGCGAACAAAAAAAACCAAAAAACCAGTCAGCATTATGTTGTGCATCGCTGCGTACGAACAACCGTTCGTCAGTCGTCTCATATACCAGAACTAAACATCATTACGTTGATAATAGAGCAGGTGTGACTGGTTACTACATATATAGGTTATTATTATAAGTGCCACATTATAACATAAAGAATTGGCAGAAATTGTGGAAATATTGGAGACACACACTTTTTTTGGGACTGTCCAGTAATACAAGGATTTTTGGACAATAATAAGAAGGCCGAACACTTACACACTATAATGCAGATCAGCGATATGTACTGAGGATTCTTCTTCTAGTAGCAAAGACAATGATTACAGCGAACTGGAGAGAAGTAAAACTATAAACTATAGGTCAATGCAAGTCTGCTGTTGACTATGGATGCTTTTGTGCAAAGATGGACGCCCGTTTGAATTCCTCTTTGAATAAATTTTTCTTGGCTGTCGTCATCAATAACCAGAACTATGCTGATATCTATGATTTTATTTTGGCGAGTTTCCACCCAGTTTCCTCTGTGAATCTTAAAAATTGCAGAGCGGAAAGAGACGAAGACATCGTGAATTCATCATCAGTAAACACTTTCCACAGTGAATCAAAATTAAATTAAGCTTCCATTTGCTACAATCCAATTTAAAGAAGTTCGAGATCGAGCTGTTTGTTGATTGAAGTATTTGATTCTCAGTGAACTTAACTTGGATGAAGAAAGTTCAGTAACTCAGGACAAGCGTTGGTTTTCTTTTATTTGAGGCATCAGTCGATGAATGTTAATGATTGAAGATCTTTGCTGTGTCATGTTTGAGTACCACGAAGCTTAATGAGCTTAATTTAGATAAAAATATAATTATTTCTCAGGGTGTGACAAAACTCGACAAGCTTCTTACTGTGTCGGTGAACTGGTAGGCGATGAACTTCCTCATCAACGCGATGGCCGTCGTTCGCTCCTCTCCAATCTACAACGACAGAATATGTTCAGGGGACGTGTTTGTGTGACGTACACGTATGTTGACTTGCTGTGATGTCACACGTGTTACACACACCTTACACTTGACCGTCCACAGATTGGGATCCCTGAAGATGACAAACACAGTTTAACACTTTCACACTGAGACGACTAGATAATCAAACACTTACTGCTCTGAAAAAGCGCGCTTTCGTATGGCGCCAGGAAGCAGTTGCTGCTGGAGTGATGTCATCAGAAGCTCCTCGGACCTCGGGTAACTGCACACCACAGAAGAAAAACAAGAACATTTTACATTTCTGTGGAAAATCAGAATGTTTTCACAGATCTGAAATGGAATTCAGCTGGAAGTAATCAGAGTACTGGATTCTTTGGAAACCGGTGATTAACTGCAAACTTGAAGGAGGCACTTCATCAAGTTAAACAAACCAGAAAGGAAATGCAGAAGCCTGCCGAGCTTCCATCACTATCTTAACATCAAATTCAATGACTGTAAATCCCTACTGGAGAAGGAGCTGGATCTAAGACAGTACAAACCATGAGTACCGTATGAGTACCATGGGGGCGTGTAGCATCACAGAGAAAAACATTAATGGAACATTTATGGAATCATTCAGCTGCTCACAGGAAACACCGCTGAGCTGTTGAAGCCTTTGTTAACATGGCAGAGGAACAAAGATACTCACTGCTCGCCTCCTGAAGACTTGGCGTATTTCCTCATGTAGTATTCACCCAGTGCCTCCTCCCTGGAGTCTCTGTAAGACACAACAGTGTTAGACAGGTTCTGTCCAACCCAACAGCTGTGAATTTGTAAATAATGAGATGCGAAAAAGAACAAGCTAATGGGGGCGTCACAGAGACCACGTCCAGGTTTTTAGACAGTCTGCCGAGGGCGTCACAGAGACTACGTCAGGTTTTAGACAGTGTGAGGGGCGTCACGGGAGCTTCACGTCCAGGTTATAGACGGTCTGCGGATACGTCACAGGACTACGTCCAGGTTTAGCAGTCTCTTGGGGGCGTCTGCAGAGACTCACGTCCAGGTTATAGACAGTCTGCGAGGAATCACAGAGACTACGTCCAGGTTAGACGTGGTCTGCCGATCGTCACAGAGACTACGATCAGGTTTTGGAGCAGTCTGTGGGGGCGTCACCAGAGACTTCGTCCAGGTTTTGAGCAGTCTGCGGGGGAGGCGTCGAGAACTCGTCAGGTTTTTTTAGACAGTGTGAGGCGTCCACAGGAGACTACGTCCAGGTTATAGACAGTCTGCGGATCGTCCACGAGACTACGTCCAGGTTTTAGACAGTCTGCGGGGCGTCACAGAGATTTACGTCCAGGTTATAGACAGTCTGCGGGGGGGCGTCACAGAGGGCTTCGTCCAGGTTATGAGCAGTCTGCCGATGCGTCACAGGAATACGTCCAGGTTTAGACGGTCTGCGGGGCGTCTGGGGGCCCCTACGTCCGGGTTTAGACAGTCTGCTGGGGCGTCACAGAGACTAAATCGGTACGACTCTGCGTTCCCTGACGACTTTTCCTTCCGGAACCTTTACACAGTTTCAGTTTGTCTGATGCTTGAAGGTGTCCGTTACCTCCAGAGGTTCTGCAGCCGCCTGGATCCAGAGTGATCTTCATCCAGAACCACCATTGAGTCGATATTTGGACACTGTTGAGAGCAAGAGAGGCGTTCTTATGTGATTTATGCAAACTAAATATAATTTGATTAATTTGGATTCAATAACAAACAAGAGAACAGACTAACCTTCAGCCTCTCTGCTCAGGACCAACCAGTGACAGAAAGAGGGAGGAGCAGCAGAGAGGGGAGGTCAGAAAAGGAAGGAAGAGAAGCAATGCAAGAAACAAAAAGAATAAAAAAGAAGGAAGGAAGGAATAGAGGCAGAGCCGACGGAGGAGGAGGAGGAGGATGAAGAGGTGAGGATAGAAGCCAAAAGATTATTGTCATCAGGGCAGAGCACACAGGAGCATTCAGGCAGCAGCAACACAAAGCATGATGGGAGAAAAAACAACAGAAAAACAAACTATTAATGGTGACTGTACCGCACAGAGAAGCATGAGGCCAGTGAAGGGGGTCAATGTGGGTTCAAAGGTCAGTACAGTGGAAACTAAACCTCAACTGGAGTCCAGCACGGGACCAGGACACGGACCAGGACGTCACCACCGACCGCTAGTGGTCTCGGCATCATTAAAAAAAAGATGTTGATGAAAACTCAGCTGGTGAGAACTTTGCGTCCAACGTCTCTTCAGCCGTGTTTAAAATTTTAAAAAGAAGCTTCTGAACGGTTGGTTGGTTCATAAGAGGATGTCACAGAGACCACGTCCAGGTTTTAGACAGTCTGTGTGGACGTCACAAAGACTACATCCAGGTTTTAGACAGTCTGTGTGGACGTCACAGAGACTACGTCCAGGTTTTAGACAGTCTGGGGGCAGCTGGTGAGAACTTTGTCCACTGTCTCTTCAGCCGTGTTTCCATCAAATGTGTCACAAATTTTAACCAAATTTGCGTGAAAAGAAAAAAAGCGACGAAACGTTTGATTGGTTAACGAGATAAGCGGTAAGAAGCGCTACACGATGATGTCATAAAATGAAGTTTTAATCAAAAATGGAAGTCAAGACACGTCGTCTTTGTCCAGTTTGGACTCCAGTCTGGATTTTGTCCCACCGTACCTTCAGTGATCGTGTGCATTAACCATGTGCCACATAAAAAGCTTCAACCACGTCAGTTAGTCAAACATCTTCGAGTAAAGCTTGTAAGCGATCGTCTAACAGGTATGAAAGTCGGGCAAATGATCACACTTGGTTCTTACAATATGAACGACTGAAAGGTTCTCTCCTGCTGAATGTCAGACCTCATAAAGGGAGTTATGTTATCTGTAACTCTATAATAAATATATATAGATATAAAACTGTAACTAATAATTGATAGTGAGTGTTGGAGCCAATCACAAACAGTTTTACGGACTTTGGAGGCGAGTTGTTGCAGTTCAAGGAGCCAATAATGGATTTGCCGTCTGTGCTTCCTCACATGAAGCTACACGCTCACAAATACAGCTGTGCTGAGATGAGGTGGGGTTAATACATTCTGGGGCATGGATTTTAAATCAAATGGATGAAACTGATACTCCATTTGCTTCAGATACACATGGACATAAATGGAAACATCAGAGCAGGAGAGTATCTGGAGAATTACCGTTAACTGAAGAGGACATGCATGACAGAGAAGGAACACCAATGAAGAGAGAGTTCAGTCAGAAAACACTACAGACTCTACATAACAACATCAGGTCCATTCACGGTCGACGCTGAGGCCTGTTCACACCTGGTGTGATCCGAACATCAAGCAGGATTCAGACAGGATTCAGCGCTCAGGCGAAAACGGAGATCTTTCCATTCCTTTGATCCACATCCAACTTTTGGGAAAACAGAGCCGGACGTCACGCGCCACAAGCCATCAAAAACCGACAGCAAGACCGAAGACACCTCTCAAGAGGCGCTCACCTGAAAATGGCCAACGAGACCCACGGAAAGACGCCCAACGGAAGATGCCTGCGTCAGGATTCACACCAGAACCTCCCCAACCCTACCAACAACTGGACATGATAAAGCTTGGACGCAATTTATAAAACAAACATTCCATTGATGGTTTAGATGTCTCACAATTTGATGAGTTCAGTTTGTTGAAGAGCGATTAAAGTTTCATCTTTCTTTGTTGTGCTTTTCTATGACTCTTTCAACCGTCGGTTAAATCAACACACTGCCTTATATCTGTCCCGATGAAGGTGTGAGGTGACGCACTTTGAGCTGTGATGGGATCACCGTGTTACCACCAGATGTGAACAAGGCCTGAACACTGCAGCCAGCGTTAGGTCTGCTTTAAATCAAACTAATAAACACGATTTACTGACTTCACCAACACCCTGAGGCAGGCGAAAGTAAAACCCATAAAAAATGTTTAGATAACACCCCCATTCTGGTCCTCTACATGCTGAATCACAGTCCTGACACACCTAAATGGAATGGAGCCATTACAGTTACACATGTGACACGGGGTTACATTTCCTGTGGGGAGAAGACAAAGTTAAAGTTTGAAATCAGTCACAAATATCTGAGTTTGATCTATGATGATCGATCTTTGTTCAAGCGTGAACACACACTGTCACTGGTGAGAGGAGTCACTTCATCAGTCGTGCGTTGTCAAGACGTTTGTCTTTAGTTAGACACCCCCGTTTGGTGCTGTCAGGAGAGAAAACATCCTGTCAACACCTGATCTTTTCTGGCTCGCTCTCTGAAAAGTGAATGTTTCTGCACGCCGAGTTTAGTGACTGAAATGAGCGAAACAAATCAGTGACACGAACCATTTAATGACATGTTTAAAAGCAATTTGGGAACCCACGTCAGCCGTTTAGCGGTGAACGTGTTCCAGCAACAAGTCATAACTTCTCTCTGATAAACAAACATCTGTTAGATGCTGCTACACTGACATGTTTTCTGGTTTGTCCTCCGGCTGCTCCGCCTCAACTCTCTGTGATTGACAGAGTTTATGATGGACAGTGAAGTAAACTGCTGACAGCTGTAGCTGCTGTTAGCTCATGTTAGTGCTAACAGCCGGTATAATGAAAGGCGTCACAGAGACTACGTCCAGGTTTTAGACAGTCTGCGGGGCGTCACAGAGACTCACGTCCAGGTTTTTAAGCAGTCTGCGGGGACATCACAGAGACTACGTCCAGGTTTTAGTCAGTCTGCAGGGATGTCGCAGAGACTACGTCCAGGTTTTAGACAGTCTGCGGGGATATCACAGAGACTACGTCCAGGTTTTAGACAGTCTGCGGGGACGTCTACAGAGACTACGTCCAGGTTTTACACCGTCTGCGAGGACATCACAGAGACTACGTCCAGGTTTTAAACAGTCTGCGGGGGACGTCACAGAGACTACGTCCAGGTTTTAAACAGTCTGTGGGGATGTCTCAGAGACTACGTCCAGGTTTTAGACAGTCTGTGGGGATGTCACAGAGACTACGTCCAGGTTTTAGACAGTCTGCGGGGATGTCACAGAAACTACGTCCAGGTTTTTAAACAGTCTGCGGGGACGTCACAGAAACTACGTCCAGGTTTTAAACAGTCTGCGGGGATGTCACAGAAACTACGTCCAGGTTTTAAACAGTCTACGGGGACGTCACAGAGACTACGTGCAGGTTTTAGTCAGTCTGCGGGGATGTCACAGAGACTACGTCCAGGTTTTAGACAGTCTGAGGGTCGCGTTGTCGACTTTCTGACAGTAATGTCTGAACAGGTGGAGCTCCTCACCTTTTTCCAGAATATCCTCAGCTCCTTCCTCCCACTGGTCCTCCTCGTCCTCGTACTCATCGTCCACATCTAGACGGAGAAGACAGAAGAGACAAACGTTACAAACACTGAATCAAAGCAGCAGAGACAGAGTGACAGAGGAGTCCACTCATACCGGCTTCATCCAGGATGAACCCCCCGTGCCTCGGCTTCTTCCTGGGACGATCTTCATCGTCCTCCTCCTCCTCCTCGTCATACTCCTCCTCATCCTCCAGGTCCTCTCCCTCCTCCTCGGCTACCTTGTCGCTGCCCACGGGGCTGCCTGTCTCCTCCTGACAAACAACCTCATCACTAATCAAACACCCACCATCTTCACACAGGGCGCTCCGGACACCGTGGCCAGTTAACGCGCCCTGTGAGCCCCCACACTCCCTCACGGTGTTTACCTCGCTCCACCGGGGCTAGTTAGCACAGCTAGCGGGGTTAGCATGCCTGTTCTCCCTCACCTCCTCGGCCTCTCCGTCGCTGCTGCGCTCGCTCTGGTTGTCGGAGAAGTCGCTGTCCTCGCTGTCAGACATCTTGTCTCCGTGTTAATACACTAAAAACACACACGGACACACACGAACGCGCGCGCCGTGTCAGTTAGCAGCAAAGCCAGGCCTAGCCTGGCTAGCCTAGCACAACGTACTAACACAGCTCACAGTGAGCTAAAGGCTCAGATATCTAAGCAGCTCACATCAAATGTTAGCCGACTAGCTCAGCGGCTGCTACTCACCTGTACAAACTCCCGCCTCTTTTTAATATCCCGCTAATCGGTTAAATATAAGGTAAATACCAGCTTTGATCGATCACTGTGCTGCCGTTCACGTCTGCTCGGAAATCCGCGAGATTTCAACGAATAGAGTTGGGAAATCTCGCGAGGTTTGCTCGGCGGCTGGGTTAACACGGTAAAGAGGAGTCACTCCGCCGCCATTTTTAGAAATTTACCATAGAAATGTGTAAAAATGTCACTCCGGATGATTTTAAAAACAAAATAAAACAAACATCACTCATATAAACACACACAATAAGTAAATAAAACCGTACTGTATGAAAATATAACAATACATTTTAAATAGAAGCAATCCAATTGGGTGTCAAACTGTTTTAACATATTTAAAATATGACGCTTAAAATCTCTTTTTTGTTCAAAAAACCACAAAACTACAACATGTAGAGTGATCCCTCTGACTTCTAAACGCTCTCCGACCACGTCATTGCATTACAACGTCCGACGTCAGCCAATCACATCGCGTGGTTGAAGGAGAGTCAGTGCTCCGTGTTGACGCTCTTCCCGGGCTCGGACAGGTGAAGAAGAAGTCCTCCATCTTTCTGTGTTTCTGCCCCCTCTTCGTGATTTGGCGATTTCGGTTCCGACATGAACAGTGTCGGGAGGCTACACCGACCTGAAGCGGGGAGTACGACCAGTGCCAACCGCTGGTTCGCCGAAAAGTTCCTGAAGGGGGACCGGAGCGGCGACCCGTGCACCGAGACCTTCCGGCGGTACCAGCGGTGCGTGCAGAAGGCCATCAAGAAGGACATCCCGATAGACGGGGTGGAGTTCATGGGGCCCGGCAAGGACAAGCCCGAGAGCTGATCCACACCGATCGATCGATACTGATATATCGATACAGAGACCTCAGAGTCCACGCGGCCCACTGAGCATGCGCAGAAACAAGGCGATGTCGCCGTTAAGTGGAGGACTCCCCCAGGACTGACGTCACACCAGCTGGAGCCACTAAAGACTGAAACAATGGTCGATTAATCGTGGTAACCTCTGATCAGTGATAGGTGTTTTAGTCATGGAGAGGAATCGATGTGTCATCGACGCCACATTAAAGATGATGATGATGATGTAAACATTTTGTCTATAAAGTTCTGTTTTTTTAAATCAAGCTTGTTTCGTCTGTTTTTGTTTCTGTTTTAAAGTTTGATATTTCATTTACATATTTAATTTTAAAATGTCTAAACCTGTTTTATAGTCTCCGTGGCGTCCTGCAGACTGTCTAAAGCCTGGATGTAGTCTCCGTGATGCTCCCCCAGACTGTCCTAAAAACCTGGGCGTAGTCTCTGTGACATCCCGCCCAGACTGTCACAAATACAGACGTAGTCTCTGTAGCGTCCGCAGACTGTCTAAAAAACCTGGGCGTAGTCTCTGTGATGTCCTGAGCTGTCTAAAACCTGGACATAGTCTGTGTGACGTCCCCGGAACTGTCTAAAACCTGGGCGTAGTCTGTGGCGTTCCCACAGATGATGACATGCCTGTCAATCTGCATCGCTCTTAATCCTGCATAACTTTAAGCCTTAATATAATGTGAACAGGTGAGTTGTATATAAATTACCCTCCAGTACAGTTGTCATGAACTGAGGAAATTAGCTATAGAGACCAAAACTGTTTTTGTACCAGGCTGTAAACATGTTTATTTCTGCTGTGAAGTTGGACATTTGAACATGGGGACTTATGGAGACTGACTCACTTCTGGGCAGCCTCAGAGTGGACGTTAAGAGAACTGCAGTGTAAAGCCATAAATGTGTTTCATGTTTCCCAGAGAGACTGAAAATGTAAATAAAATTCTGTTTTCATATCTGAAGATTAGATCTGAGTCCTGAGCAAAGGCTAATGGGTACCTGTACACACTTGATCTGTGTAAATGACTCATGTTATCAGAGTATTTGTTTTGATGCATGCAGCTGCTTGTTCAGATAACTGGAGCTCTGGTCATAAAACACTCCACTAAGATTCACTTCACTAACAACTTCACTAAGGTTTTACACTGTTTGCTGAGAGAAACAAACACATCAGCAACATGTGGAACATATCAGAAGAAAACCTTCATATTTGAAAACTGTCCATCATTCCTATGCTCGTCTAACACTAAAATAATGCACGTCTAACATTAAAACTCTGGTAGGAAGCTGTTGAATCCAAAATGTAAGTTTGCACGAAAACACAATGAAGTGAAAGATTCAGAGAATCAGAAGTCTACGTGTCGTAAACTAGCAGCTGAGTGTCCGTCAATTGTTCAATTGTTGAGTTTTGACGTATACACTCCTGATGCTTGGCACATGGGTGTCAATGATTTTCTTAGCAGTCCTGTGCACAAACCATGCCAAAACCTTGCTGAACGTGACACTTTCATTTTCTTTAATGCAGAGCAAAACACAAAAACACATGAACAAGCAGATTAAAAGTTGGTGCCAGTACAAACTGGCCGCCCCGCCCTGCCTCAATTACACAGTGATGACTGACATAATTACACGTTAGGAGTCAAAATCAGTTACCACATCAGCCCTTGACAGAAGTACTTTTCAGGCTATACCTTGTAACCAGCCACAGGATCATGAAGCTACCCTTAGTGGCTCTGGCACAAGCCGCTGAGTTGTCCTCAGCGGTTCAGTCAAAGGTCAGAGCAAGAAGCTTTTCATCATGACATTAAACATAACACATGGAGTATTTTATCAGGATAGATGAAACAGGAAGTAGAGTTATGTTTACTTCCTTATTTTTACATGGTCAGATAGGGAGGGACTTGTCACTGATGTTGATTGGCGTTTGGTGACCGAACACAACCTCTCAAACCAACGGTGACCAGTCTGGATGACAATGCAGTAGCCTACTGAGGTCGTTTTCTTGCAGGGTTTGGCTCTGGTTGATCTATTTTTCAATAATGAGTGTGCATTACACTTCCACTGCAATGCAGTTAGCTAGCACTATGAGCTAGCATCAGCGTCTACTTCCCAGTGAACACGGCCGGACAGAGCACAACCTCTGAACCAGCGGTGTCCAGTCTAACAGTGAACACAGCAACAGAACCTCTGAACCAGCAGTGTCCAGTCTAACAGTGAACACAGCAGCAGAACCTCTGAACCAGCAGTGTCAGTCTAACAGTGAACACAGCCGCAGAACCTCTGAACAGCAGTGTCCAGTCTAACAGTGGTACAGCAACAGAACCTCTGAACCAGCAGTGTCAGTCTAACAGTGGTACAGCAACAGAACCTCTGAACCAGCAGTGTCAGTCTAACAGTGAACACAGTAACAGAACCTCTGAATAGCAGTGTCCAGTCTAACAGTGAACTTACAGCAACAGAACCTCTGAACCAGCAGTGTCCAGTCTAACAGTGAACACAGCAGCCTATCGAGGTAGTATTCTTGCTAGGTTTGACTCCTGGCATCCCGGAGCTGACTGAGCTAACAGCAGTTAGCACTTCACTACTTAGCAATCTTTACAACTAACATTTAACATAAAAAGTCTGTAAATCAAGTAATTGTAGCTAATATTGTGAGCTTACTTGGAGAAAAATAATGTGATTAAGGTTATAACATTAGCTAATGTTAGTTTTACATCCAAGCTAACTAAGATAAATAATGTTAGAAGTTAGCTACATTAGCAATATCTCAAAACTAGCAAAAACCTACAATATTTGTTCATACTACCATCAGTTAGTTATTTTAGCCTTTTCCCCAAACTATCAAGTTTCATAAGTTTCATAACTTATATTAGCTACATTAGCACTAGCTCTAAACCAGCCTTTCCTTCATAAAGTCTGTAAATCACCTCGGTACTGTAACGTTATTCCCTGTTGGACTCAGTGGCTGTACTCAGTTAGCAGCATATTAGCGGTTAGCTGCTTTAACAAATAGTTAACCTAAAGCTATCTGTGCATTAGGAAACTTATTCAACTACTGTAGTAATCCCTTATGACAAGAACCGCTCAGTTAAGTAAAGAGAGACAACAGTCCATCATTACTTTAAGACACGGAAGTCAGTCAGTCTAGAACATTTCAACAGCTTTGAATGTGTCTTCAAGGTCAGTCCTAAAAAAGCATCAAACACCCCTGATGACTGGCTCTGTTAGCTCTGCTGCAGAGGAGAAGTTCATTACAGTTTGCAGGTACCACAACTGAGACCAACAAGAAGAAGAGAACTTGCTTGGACCAACAAAACACCATGAAGCATGGAGGAGAAGCTGCGCTGGCATTGCCACAATAGCATTCTTCAGAGACATGCTATACCATCTAGTTTGAGCTTAGGGACTGTCACTTGATTGAACAGGGCAATGACCTTGACCTCCACAATCACCCAATGTTTTCAAATCTGACGCGATAACATGAAAACATGTCTGAAGTGATTCGCCTGTCAGTCCAGACAACCAGAGGAATAATCACAGGAATCCCTGCAATCCTTTCCTTCATGTGCAGATCAAAACATTTCCAACAACAATGAGCAGCTGTTTTTAAGCTGGGAGGTTCAGACAGGGTGAGTAAGTCAGCAGGGAGACTCTGCTCATTTGTTGAGAATACATAATAGAAAACACCTCACACCCTCACAGTTGAACAAGCAATCTTTCTGTTGAATCTAATCTATCTATCCTATCTAATCTAACTTTCTATTCTACAGTGAATTGTTCTTTTGTGTTTTGGAGCTCTGGACGGGCATGTGTGGTCCATTAGTTGGATCCTCAAATGTGCCGTTAAATGCATAAGAACAGAAGAGTCAGTGTAGGATTTAAATGTCATGCCATGTGTTGTCACAATCCAGACCGCTGTCCGCCTGCTGCTGCGGGAACAGCCAAGCGTAATCTCAGGAACATTCAGTTATAGTTGGTTGCTGTTAAATGTGTGCAGCCTCGATGCGTGACCAGATAAATAAGAAAACATTTTGTTTCTGTTCAAATTCATACAGCATGCCAGCTGTTGTGAGAACGCTTCGTTACTCTAAAACACTGACTTGTCATTATCACCCCTCTGGGAGGAGCTGCAGATCTCTGCACACTAAAACAGACACAGATTCAGTTTGTCCCCACAGGCTGTCACAAGTTAACAGCAGACACGTCTATATTTCATCTCATCATCATTATATTTCATTTTTTAAATCCTCACTGTTTATTTACTTTGTTGGTCCTTAACTGATTCTGGGTTTTATGTTGCTGTATTACCGAGCTTGTGGCTCCTGTTCTGTCCTTTGTTAAACATTCACGTGCAGCCAAAAGAAGCATTTCTATCATCTATGTCAAAACCCTTTGCCCTACTTTGAACAATACAGAATTTGTCGTACATCAGTACAGATTAAATGAGCAGAGCAAGAGCTGGCCTCAAAGGAACAAGAGCTGCTTTCAGAGATTGATCCATCAAATAATAGAAATCTAATTTAAAACATATTAACATAACATTTTTAGCTGTTTAGTCCAGCAGAGGGAGGATTGTGGGTTCAGTGTGGTCCAGATAAAATGTGTAGTGAAACAAAAGCACTAACCTCATGGTTATTTATGACTCCCTGTTCTGAATGCTACTTTATGTAACTATCTTGCATACTCATGAACCTGGACCAACACTGACACAAAGAAAAACTATTGTATTTTTCATTTTCAGGTATTCTTCTGTATATTCAGATGTCTTCCGACTGCTCAGCTTAACTCTCTGTGATTTACACAGCTTCTGATGGATGAGTAGCTTTTAGCCTAACCTCTTGCTAAAGTAGCTAACCACTAATTAGGCCTCTGAGACCAACAGAGGCCACTGGCCTAACAGAGGTTCTGTTACTGTGGTCACTGTTAGACGCTGGACACTGCTGGTTCCAGAGGTTCTGTTACTGTGTTCACTCTGTTAGACTGGGCGCTGCTGGTTCAGAGGTTCTGTTACTGTGGTCACTATTGAGACTGGACACTGCTGGTTCAGAGGTTCTGTTGCTGTGTTCACTCTGTTAGACTGGACACTGCTGGTTCCAGGGAGTTCTATTTGCTGTGTTCACTGTTAGACTGGACACTGCTGGTTCAGAAGGTTCTGTTGCTGTGTTCACTGTTAGACTGGGCTGCTGGTTCAGAAGGTTCTGTTGCTGTGTTCACTGTTGGAGCTGGACACTGCTGGTTCAAGAGGTTTCTGTTACTGTGTTCACTGTTAGACTGGGCTGCTGGTGCAGAGGGTTCTGTTGCTGTGTTCACTCTGTTAGACTGTGGGCGCTGCTGGTTCAGAGGTTCTGTTGCTGTGTTCACTGTTAGACTGGACACTGCTGGTTCAGAGGTTCTGTCCGGTCCCGGCTCCAACCACTGTTCACTGGAAGGTGGACGCTGACGCTCATAGTGCTATCACAGGAAACTTGTCAATATGTGGAAGCAAACAACATTCTGCTTCCTGTTTCATGGGAACTTTAAAGGGTAACTTTGGGCTCCATCAAGGATTCCAACTATTAGAAGTGTTTGTTATTATTATTGACATTGACAGGTTTTGATTGTTGCTACAAGAGTTGTTAAAGTGCAGGATCCTTTTCGAAGAAGCAGCAGTTATATGGAACCTGATATATATTTAGGCTGTTTTTCTCCCATCAACCTTCATCAAATAACTTCAATAATTTCTTCATCTAAGCCGTCAACCTGTCTCTTAGACCCCATCCCAACCAGGCTGGTCAAGGATGTCTTACCTCCTAGTCAGCCAGCACTTCTTTATTGGATATGATTAATCTGTCTTTATTATCAGGATATGTACCACAGTCCTTTAAAGTAGCGGTAATTAAACCTCTTCTTAAAAAGCCCACTCTAGATCCAGAGGTTTTAGCCTATCACAGACCAATATCAAACCTTCCACATTTCTCTCTAAGATGCTTGAGAAAGCTGTAGCCAATCGAGCTGTGTGACTTTCTCCATAAGAACAGTTTATTTGAGGATTTTCAGTCAGGATTTAGAGTGCATCATAGCACGGAGACCGCACTAGTCAAAGTCACAAAGGACCTCCTAATGGCATCAGACAAAGGACTCATCTCTGTACCTGTCCTGATCTTAGTGTCACATTTGACACCGTTGACCATCAAATTGGCATCAAAGGAACCGCCCTAAGCTGGTTTAAGTCGTATTTCTTAGATCGATCTCCAGTTTCTTCCGTCACTGATGGACCCTCCATGCATGCAGGAGGCAGACATGTCAACACCTTTAAGAGTAGACTGAAGACTTTCCTTTTTGATAGAGCTTATAGTAGGACTTATATAGGACTAGACTGCCGGGGATGCCCCCTCCCTCCCTGTTCACATCCATCCATTGAATTAAATACTACTGAGATGCTCAGACATCATGCATTGTGTGCTTTATTTGTGTGCATGTAATATGAAAAGTTCATTAAGAGGAAAATGAGTCATGAAGTCTCTTTTGAAAGTGCTTCCAGGGGGCATGATGAGCTGTTCCAGTCCTCAAGAAGTTCATCTTCTGAAGAGTCAAACAAGACTTCACTCTGTAGACAGTCTGACTCATCTGTGGTCAGGCACAGAGACACAGAACACTTGTGAGAACACAATGACACAAACAAGACCTCCAAGATCAGACCAGTGTCACCTTAACCCTAAACCTTCATAACGCGAAATCATTGTGAACTATTCTCGGTCCTCATCTTCTACAATAATGATCTGTGTTCAGCATATATTGTAGCTGATGTTCAAATGTATGCAGATGATACAGTAATATTTTCACATGTAAGAAGCTGCTCCACACATCCTGGAAGATTATTGTCAAGCTGTTTTATTACAAACTGCTTGGAGATACATTATCAGTGATAAAGTTTTGAGTGTTTATCTGTTATTAATCATCAAACCTCTCAAACGAACCTATTTTTAATTCATTAAGAAGAACATTCATCTGAAGAGATAATTAAAGATCTTTGAGGAACTTCTCTGCGTTTTCCTCCCTGAAGAACTCGCGTCTGTGTATGGGCAGAGAGACAAAGAGAGATATCAGAGAGGTATCAGTTAGAGCAGCTTCATCTTCATTCAGAAACTTTATAACCCTCTCAAGGAACTCTCAGTGCAAATGTGCTCCATGGCACTGTTGTAGGTACTCCTCTCTTCATCATCTTCTTCAATGATCTGCGTTAAGCAAATATTGTAGCTGACATTTAAATATAAGCATATGATACAGTACTGTATTCACATGGGAAAAATGAGAAGAAGAAGACGAAGACGTCCTCTTAAACTTTTAGACATACTGGAAAAATATCCCAGGTGGTTTACCGAGATACTGTAAATTTGATGTCTCAGGCTGGTGTAACTTAACATCTGTGTTGTCTTAGAGTCAACTCTCCGCTAAAAAATATTTTAATATTTAATAAAGAAGCAGAAGTTGTAATTGATCTAAATTCAAATGAAACAATATCATATTTTAACAATAATTAATATATATATAAATTATATATATAACATTTGTAACTGGTATAAAATGGAGAAAAGGTTCACAGCTCCTCCTGCTGACCATCTGGAGCTGTTCGATCTCGTTTGGAGATACATCAGTAGTGCACTTTTGATCATCGAGCCTCTCAACAAACCTTATTCTTAAGTGCAGTACTGATCGTTCATCGCCTGAATCGCATTATGAAGACCTTTGAGGAACTTTTCTGCATTTTCCTCCCTGGAGAATTCACAATGATGGCACTCTGACTCTGTCTGTGGAGGGGCGGAGAGACAAAGAGACACATTATAGATATAAAACACAGTAAGTTCAGATATATCACGGATGGCCTGACACTAGTGTTACATAGAAGAAAGATCCTCTTCGACTCAAAACATACCGGAGGAATAATGCTTTGCAGACACTGTGAATTTGCTGTGAATTGTAGCAATTATGGCTAATTTCATGTGTATTTGTAGATAACTGAGGCGCTTCATGCTGGATTCTGTCACATGTAAACACGCTGTTTAACCACTTCAAACTCAGTTATTAAGTTCTCTTAACCAGATAGTGGAAATGAATTATAAATAATACACAAGGTGGACAATAAACCATAATAAGACATAGCATATAATCACTAGATATGGCCTACTTTCAAATTCACAACGGATTAACATCTCCAATACAGTATTAGTGTTTTAATGGGTGATTGAAGGTTTGATTGTTGTCCTTTGTGTTTTCATTAAGAGTGAAATTGTTTTTCAGTATTAAATCAATAAGAAGCCAGACTAATAACTAACATAAGAAGACAACAGAAACATCGCCAACATCTGTTGTTAAGGAAAAGACTCGTACGATGTCGTGATTCCTGGGCCTTCTGATGAAACAAAAGGCTGTTTGTCACATCATGGCAGCTTTGTAGCTTCCTGATGTGTTCAGTACTGAGCCTCACATATTTAATACTGGATGATGATGATTATAGCTGTTTTTCATCTAATATTTTTATTTACAGTTTAAAGACTCAAGCTGAATGCCAGTCAAAGATTGGCTTTGAAATAATGAATCACCATAGGATGGTTGGACAGTATTCAACTGTATAGAAAGTTTTCAACAGTGGTCTTCATAATGAATCCTAAAAACTGTTCCTGTGTCTCTCCTTCCTCCTTACCTGAGTTAACCTCGTTGCTAATTTGTTGAGCTTGCGGTTCAGATTGAAACCCCTGTGAGGGATGGTCTCCCACTCAATAATGAGGACTTTAATTTCATCAGCAAAACATTTCATTGTTGTGGAGCTGGGACATTTCTGCTGGAGAAGAGAGCGAGGTGAGTCCAGGCCCAACAACCACCTCATGACACACACGACGAGGATCACTGCACAGGCCTGTCATGCTGTCAACAGATTAACAACAACAAAGACTCTGCATGCTGAATATGAACACTCTAAAAGACGTCTGCGTATTCTTTGTTACTTTCTGTGCCGAAAAACAAGAAATTGCTGAAGTGGATCAGCTGCATGATGAATATATGACTTATAGGTCAAAGTGTTTATTATAATTATATATTATGTTTATTGTTAATATACTGGTACGAGTCTGGCAGCTGTGGGCTGATATCAAAACGCTACGGCTTTGGAGAAAGGTTGCAGCTCATTGCATTGTCCGTAACAGCAGATAAAAAGGGCGTCCACGTGTCCACAGTCCTGACTGCCAATGCAGCGTCCAGTATAATCTAAGAACAAACTGTGTAGGAGATATTTGTGTATATTCATCCCAGGACAGACTGGATCTTTTTGGATTATGGGCTGATGATCAGCATGTTCAACACCTCCTGTAACATCATCAGTATCAGCGGGACACGAGCCCAACAAGTGGAGACTGAAAATCAGTATTTCATATCAAATCGGAAACGTCTGAACGGCTTCACACAGAGCTGTCAGCTGCTCGGCCTCACAGAGCTATCAGCTGCTCGGCCTCGGCTGTCGGCTGCCGGCCTCCGGCTGCTCTCGGCCCCCTCCACAGGCTGTCAGCTGCTCGGCCTCACAAGGCTGTCAGCTGCTCGGCCTCCGGCTGCTTACGGCCTCACAGGCTGTCGGCACCAGCACGGCCTCACAGAGCTGTCGGCTGCTCGGCCTCGGCTGCTCGGCCTCACAGAGCTGTCGGCTGCTCGGCCTGCGGCTGCTCGACCTCACAGAGCTGTCGGCTGCCCGACCTCCTGAGCTGTCAGCTGCTCGACGCCGGCTGCTCGGCCTCACAGAGCTGTCGGCTGCTCGGCCTCCCTGGAGGCTGTGCTGCCCGGCCTTGGCGCTCGGCCTCTGAGCTGTCGGCTGCCCGGCCTCTGGGAGCATCGGCCACTTTCGGCCTCGGCCAGCACGACCTCACAGAGCTGTCGGCTGCTCGGCTGCCGACCTCACAAGAGCTGTCAGCTGCCGACCTCACAGAGCTGTCCGGCTGCTCGGCCTCGGCTGCCGCGGCCTCACAGAGCTGGTGGGCGCAACCGGCTGCCCGCCCCTCTGGGGCTGTCAAGCTGCTCGGCCTCGGCTGCTCGGCCTCACAGAGCTGTCGGCTGCTCGGCCTCACAGAGCTGTCGGCTGCTCGGCCTCACAGAGCTGTCGGCTGCTCGACCTCTAGAGCGCTGTTAGGCTGCTCGGCCCCTCGACTGCTCGACCTCTGAGCTGTCGGCTGCTCGGCCTCCTGGAAACTGTCGGCTGCTTTCGGCCTCCTGAAACTGTCGGCTGCTCGACCTCCAGTGTCTGTGTTTGCTTTCTTCACTGCAGGTCTTTCATCAGAGCGTTGAAGATGGAGCGGAGGAGAAAACATCGAAGTGGAGTGATGACACCACACACTCGCCTTCAGAGATGGCTTCTGTTTGTAAAGTTAGTCTTAGTTGTAAGTTTAATTTGCTAATTATGAGTAATTTGTTTGATGAACTAATATTCTTTGTTAGTTATTGGTTTAGGATATGTGGATTTGCATGGTTAGTATTTTTTGATAGCGCTGTGAGGTTATTTGGCACCTGGAGTACCAGCATGCACCTGGGTGGGCCTGTGGTTTTCACCAGGACAGCAGCAGCCATGACTTTCTTTGTTCTTTTGTTTGTTTCACGCGCCGCGGACGGCCCAGTGGATTTTCGGTGTGTAAGAATGAGGATGGGCCGAACAGTTACACTCTGATCACTGTTAATTCACAGCCTGTGGGTATGCGTATCAGGATTTTAGGAGATTAAGCTTTTTATTGCTGTTTAATTGAAGCGATCAATCCACTGAGGAACTTTGTGTTTGAGTGCCAAGTATGAAATCAGATGTCGGGATAATAAAAGTGTCTGAGGATCATACCTTGTAGTCGGTGATGGTGGGCGTGTACAGTTTGCAGTCCAACAACGTCTGAGGAGAAAGAAACAGTTAGCATCTCTAGCTGTGCACGGTCACGCACGTCTTTACAGCACAACGAACTGATCATCATTAATTAAAGAAGATTCAGGTGAAGATCTGTGAGTGAAATCCTGATGCTGTGACGTATGTATACGGGCCTGGCGCTCAGTCTGAAGCTGTAAGAATGTGTTGGTCAGCGGCGCCATTTACCATGACGTGTTTCTGTTTGCAGCTTCACTACCGTATTAAGAAAGTCAGGACATCTCATGTGAGCGATGTCTTCATTAAACTTGAGAGAATAATGAATAATAAATAAATGACAAAATTACAGAAAAATAACTCCCACAGTGACTAAGACATTTCCAGTAGTACACAACTCTTCCCAACATCTGTCCTCGAGAGTTTGAAACATATTTTCTGCATGTTTCATATTCACTTCATAAAACTACAGAACAGCTGATGAACTCAACAATGAAACAGGAATAAACACTGAAGACTGGATGAGTTTTGGATTATTTCCTGTGAATATTTAATCAAAGCTGAGTTTTCTATTATTTTTCTGTTTGTGTATTTTTACTTTACAAACTTCATGTTTTCTTCTCTTTGGTTGTTTTTAACTTTTGAATATAGTTTGTGTCACATTTGTTTCACTGTACAGCAACTTTACAAATAACTGTTTGATTGAGATGAAAGTCGTGTGTGTGCGGGACTCGATCAGTAAACCCTCAGGAAGCTTTGGCGTTCTGTTTCAGCTCGATTCTCTGTCTGTATGTGTTCTTCATGTTTTCAGGACAATCACACTCTACTTCATTTGAACACGTTAAACTACTTTGCAGTTGTTTTTTCAGATTAGTTTGCTTATTTTCAGTAATATTTCATGTTTTGAGCTGCAGTAAATGATTTTTAACACATTCTTTAAATCTGCTCTCACATCCTGCAGTATGATTACTGTGTGTGTGTGTGTGTGTGTGTGTGTGTGTGTGTGTCACACCTTTGCTCTTCCTTTACATAACCTGCTGGCAGTCATTGGTTCTGTACTGCAGGTAACTGTTTATTACATACGTCATGTTCAATAAAGATGATGGGCTGATAATAGATGGACACACCCAGCATCTGATCAAACATGTTTTCCATGTGTTTGTTTTTAAAGTTATTCTGTAGATAAAGTTGATTGTCATGAATAAGGCTCGTGTGCTGAGTGTTGCAGACAGGTTAGAGTCGTACCACGTCGCTGCTGTTGATCAGGGTCTGGACGTTTGTGTCCAGGTCGTGACTGCACAGGTTTGTTTGCAGCACGGCGGCGAGCTGACAGACGACACACAGATGCACACTCACGACAGCTAACCACCCTCTCAGCATGGCACGGCCAGCAGAACCATCATCTGAGCCACAGTAACCCGCACACTGCTGCTGCTACATGTCACAGCCCGGCACGGCACGGAGAGTCTGTCAAAAGCAGAAGTCCATGTGATGAAGTTCCTCTGAGTAACAGACGGGAGGTCACTGCAGGCTGCAGGCGGGGCGCCAGCTTCCGGACGGTGTTATGAAACAGCTGGATGAGATCTCAAAGAAATCCTTCAGAACCTCAGACCCAGACTCATTCATCAGAGTCACAGCTGGATTTAAACTCCTTCGGTTATTCCAACAGCTCCACTGCAGGAGAACAAAAAAACAGATCCCATGAAGAAACGGCAGCGTGTCCTGGGTTTTCTTCCTCTCGTCCCAAAGCAGTTTGTGTCGAAACTCAGCAGAAGGAGAAGAAGGAGGAGGGAGGAGGAGGGAGGAGGAGGAGGGACGGGTTTCCCTCCAGTTATCAGCAGCCGCTCGTCTCCACGTGGTTTACATCTACTGTTACTCTGTGAAAGGACTTTCACTGAGAGCGCTCTCCTCCTTTTCACTTTCTCACTTTCTCACTCCTCCTCCTCCTCCTCCTCCTCTGGGCTGATATCAGTAGCAGCTCCCACCTCCTTTCAGCTCCTCCTTTCCCCTCATATTTTTCGGATGAGGCCAAGTCTCACTAGAATGAACCATCATATGAAGAGAATAAGCATAATGTACATTACACAGCTGTTTAAAGCTTCCTGTCACAGCTCACTGAATACTAGATATGAGAAATACTAAATATGAGAAATACTAGATATGAGAAATACTAGATATGAGAAATACTAAATATGAGAAATACTAGATATAAATACTAGATATGAGAAATACTAAATATGAGAAATACTAGATATGAAATACTAAATATGAAATACTAGATATGAAATACTAGATATGAGAAATACTAAATATGAGAAATACTAGATATGAGAAATACTAGATATGAGAAATACTAAATATGAGAAATACTAGATATGAGAAATACTAAATATGAGAAATACTAAATATGAGAAATACTAGATATGAATACAAAATGAGAAATACTAAATATGAGAAATACTAGATATAAATACTAAATATGAGAAATACTAGATATATGAGAAATACTAAATGTAGAAATACTAAATATAAAATGGAGATATGAGAAATACTAAATATGAGAAATACTAAATATGAGGAAATACTAAATATGAGAAATACTAGATATGAGAAATACTAAATATGAGAAATACTAGATATGAGAAATACTAAATTCTTCACAGCAGAGCACGTGATAGGCAGCACAGGGCGCTGTTGTACTGTTAGTACTATGTGATTTGTTATTATGAAAAGCGAGGCCCACGTTAATTTTAACTGAACAGCAGCTATTAAATAATAATAACATAATAACCCCCGACTGATCGGACTGGCGCCTGCTCTCAGTTTGTAGCGTCACCGTTATTACCAGCGTATGGCCTTGACCAAAACTCTCCGGTGCTCGGGAGACTGTTTTAGTGTCAGTGGATGTGATGGAGCGGATGGACTGCTCCCGCCTCACACCTCTCAGGATCATTTGTAAAGAGCAGATCTGTTCAGCAGGTGTTTACACCTGTCTGTATTTGTCTGTTTGTATCTCAGAGCTGAGGCTGGTTGTTGTGTGACGAGTTCATCTACGTCTGTGTTCATAGTGTTAAACTTTTACATCAGTGTTAAAGTGCACATCATTAATGTTAATACATTTATATGTTGTACTTATTTGCATTCTGCTAATCAGCAGCTCACTGTGATGATAATAAGATTGAATCTAATTTGCATATTAGATTATGATACATGTACAAAACAGGGAACTCTGGCTGTAACACTCTTTCACTCCTCTCCTCTCTTCAGATATCTGAATCTCCACTTCAGCAACATCGAGCGATCCTCCACCAGTTTTTATTTTGTTAAATCTTATACTCTGTGTAGGCTCTAAAGTACTATACAGTATTTTGTACATCACCTATTTTTGTTTTTATTTTATTTGTATTTTTATTTCATTATCTTCGTGTTTACTGTTTTGATTGGGCAACTGGGGAGGCCTTAAATACCTTAGATTGGTTAGGCGGGGGCAGCCCACTGTTTGTGTAGCAGGGCATCTGCAGGTAAGTCAGTGCGTTCGTTGGGTGGTTCAGAGTTACGAGGGTCTGTAAATGTGTGTACACAGTCAAAACAGCGCTAAATATGGCTGAATTAAAAGGTACAAACAAAGGCTTCTTCTTGGTGAGCTAGGTCAAACGATCTAGCTCTCTAAAACTAACTGCACTTCCATCACTGTTACCTGTGTGTCGTAACATCAGCCACCAGCTCTCAACTCACAAGCAGCTGCCTTCAAAACTTGTAAATGTGTTGTAACGTTAGCTAAGCTAGCACCTCAGAGTCTGTCTGAAAGCGGGCGACAGTCTGTCGAGTCACCAAAGCTGCCGCCATGTTACCTACACAGATTTTATTGGCTGATTTCCAGCCAACAGGGAAGTCAGGATGTGGCTTGATGCACAATATGTGTAGAAGTTAAATACTTTATTAAATACCTGTATACAGAAAAGTGTCTCCGTCTCGGTCCACCGGGTCAGTTATATCTTCGAATGACGGAAGCCCTAAGTGGTCATACATTGATCAGTGATAAGTTCATTTCATTTGTTTGTAGCGTTGTGGTTAGTTCTCACAGCCCTGTTAGCAGCCTCCACTGGACTAATCTTTGTTAAAGTTTCACGAAGTCCAGCTGAGCCTCCGTTTTTAGGGCGTGTGTTATTTTTTTGTCATTCTATACCAGAGAACCATTTAGTAAGATTCTTTAGTTTCCTCTTTCTTGTATTCATGTAACTTTCGCCTGTTTGGTTATCACTCTGTCTGAGAGAGGTTAAGTCTGCTGGAAACAATGTTCACTCTTCAAGTTCAGGAATCTGACAAATGATATTATAATAACTAAAAACAACTAAGTAAATGAACTCAAACTAAAACGTATACCTAACATACACAGAGCGATGGGTGTGGACGGATGGTCAACAATAGCGTTAGAGGAAGTTGATCTTTGGCACTGAATCGGAACACTGCTGTGTGGAAGAGGCGTCTTGACGGATGGCTCGGTCCGTGGTATTTACGGGAAAAACACAATCTGTGTTTGAGTGAAAACATGCAGAGCTGATAAAGTGAATATTTTCATATTGGACCACACCCGCAGAAGCTGTCCTCCTTCTGTAATATAAACCAACCAGCGTGTCTTCCCTTTTTGTGAGGCTGCTGGATCCATGAAATCAGGAGATCACATTAGATTAGCCGAGCTGTTGGTTGGAAGGTTCCAGACAGGCAGCTGTCAGTGTGGTTTATGCACAGCGAGAGAGTGACACAACGGCAGCTGATAAACACATTAGCATGCTGATAGCATCATCGGAAAGCGAAACTGGGAACAGCGCTGAAGGCTTTTATCGATGGTAGATAGAAGTTCAGGCTGGAGAGTTTGACCACATTTTCTCAGTGCGGGTCATGTATAAGTCATATATATTTATACATATATATATGACTTATACATAATATATATACTGCTGTTATATATATATATATATATATATATATATATATATATATATGTGTGTGTGTGTGTGTATATATATATATATCCTTAAAGGATTAAAAAGATCTTCCAGCCATGCAGTGTCTGACAATCCTCACTTGGAGTCATAAATAATACATTTCGGGCTGCATGGAATCTGACTGCAGGCTGTGATTGGCAGCACCAGGCTGGACTCTGGACATCTGCTTTAGACTAATCAGAAATACTCTTGTTGGTTAAGACTCAGGAAGTGATGCAGAGGCAAAACTATGTTCCTGCAGCCGGCAACGGCTTCAGCTTGTTGCTCGTTGCCCTGCTTGGTGAGCGGCACGGGAGTCACACGATCCACTCGCAGCGGCACTGCCAGCACCGTCAATGTCAGTTTAATGTTTAATTGCGCACAGCGCTCGGTTAATTTTGAGACTGTGGTTGGTATTGAAGCCAGAGTTCAATCCTCAGTCACACACTTCTCTTGGGATTTGTATCTGATGAAAAGAAGACTCAGTGCATGAGCAACAGAGCGAATCAAATCAGAACATGACTATGGACCAGTCGCAGAACCTCCGGAGGGCTGTTAATGCTCAGCACAACCATGTCTCACCATAAATAAGACTGTTATTTTGCAGATGTGATTGTAGTCATGTTCCTCGTGAGTCAAATTAGTTTCACGCATCAAGTCGTAAAGCTGACCACATGGCTCCGACATTTTCATGTTCCCCTCAGGATGAACTCATAACTGTGGTGACATGTTAGTATTATTCAACTCAGACCCAAACAACACTCAGAAAAATGAAACAGTGACTTCAGTTAAATTTATTTTGTCAACTTAGGTTCCATGTAATTGTAAGTTATTTCAACTCAAAAATGTTGTTAGGGGTTCAGTTACAGTTACAGTTTTGATTACAGTTATCACACCTTTAAGTTGAGACCTTTTGACAAAATAAACTGAGTTAAAGTCAACTTTTTTTTTTGATGACGCCTCATATCTTTCCCCTCCTTGTGTCTGTAACTTAACTTCCTGTCTTTTGCTAACTCCTTTAACAAAAAAGCTAGCTTAGCATTTAGCTCAAAGCACTTCACTTCGTCTACAGCATCTGCTACGTAGGTTTATAACTGGAACCAGCAGGAATAAAAACATCTACGTACCCTGAGAGGGGTCCGTGACGACTGCCACAGAGTGAACTGTAGATCAACAGAGTAAATAAAACGGGTCTAAAGTCTACGTGCTGAACAAAAAATGAAAGTGAGCGTCTTGTCACAGACGCCAAGCAACCTCACTGATAAGTTTTACAGTACACTGAGTTTCACTCTGTAGCAGCTCAGGACACAACTCATCTCAGAGAACAGGAATGTTGCAGCACAGACATGTCTGAAACAACCACCCCTGCTCTTTATTTGCCAACTATGTATTGACTGGCTCCTATCTGTGTAGCAGCACTGTTAAAAAGGCTTTATGCAAAGTACAACTTAGTCACCTGTGAGTAACCTTGTAGGCACAGTGTGAAGTCATAGGTGGGGACAAACTACATACTGTAGATAACATAAAACTAAATATAACTGAATGCTGGTAGCGCATCAGAGCAGATTGTTTCTGATTAAACTGACAAGAAGCACACACACTACAAACATCAACGCAGGTAAACATGAAACAGGAAGCAGAATTATGTACTTATTTCTACATTTCCTGTGAAAACTTGATTGGTGTTTACAGTAGTTATTTTCGTTAACATAACCTCTGAACCAGCGGCTCAGTCTAACAGTGAACACAGTAACAGAACCTCTGAACCAGCAGTGTCCAGTCTAACAGTGAAAACAGCAACAGAACCTCTGAACCAGCAGTGTCCAGTCTAACAGTGAACACAGTAACAGAACCTCTGAACCAGCGATTGTCCAGTCTAACAGTGAACACAGTAACAGAACCTCTGAACCAGCGGTGTCCAGTCTAACAGTGAAGACACAGTAACAGAACCTCTGAACCAGCGGTGTCAGTCTAACAGTAAAGAACACAGCAACAGAACCTCTGAACCAGCGATTGTCCAGTCTGGCACAGTGAACACAGCAGCAGAACCTCTGAACCAGCGGTGTCCAGTCTAACAGTGAACACAGCAACAGAACCTCTGAAGACCAGCGATTGTCCAGTCTAACAGTGAACACCGGTAGCAGAACCTCCTGAACCAGCGGGTCCAGTCTAACTGATGAACACAGTAACAGAACCTCTGAACCAGCAGTGTCCAGTCTAACAGTGAACACAGTAACAGAACCTCTGAACCAGCAGTGTCCAGTCTAACAGTGAACACAGCAACAGAACCTCTGAACCAGCAGTGTCCAGTCTAACAGTGAACACAGTAACAGAACCTCTGAACCAGCAGTGTCCAGTCTAACAGTGAACACAGTAACAGAACCTCTGAACCAGCAGTGCTATGTTAGCCTTTTGCTAAAACTAGCAAGGTCCATAACATTAATCAAATCAAATCAAATTTTATTCATATAACCCAAAGTCACAAACACATTATCCTCAGAGGGCTTTACAATCTGTACAGGGAGTGACACCCTCTGTCCTTAGACCCTCGGTTCAAGTGAGGAAAAACTTGCCCACAAAAACCCTTTAACAGGGAAAAAAGGTGGAAGAAACCTCAGGAAGAGCCACAGAGGAGGGATCCCTCTCCCAGGACGGACAGACGTGCAATGGATGTCACGTGTACAGAACAAATCAACACAAACATATTGTACAATTACAATGAATGATAGAATGACAATGAATTACAATGAATGATAGTATGATTACAGTAGCAGTGGAACCTGTGATAGAGTTAGAGAGACACAGATGCACAGCAGCAGTAATTCATTAACTAACTACAAACTGTAATGGAGATATGGTAGCAATAATGACAGTGATGCTATATATAGTAGATGTCAGCAGCAGACCACAGCAGCAGCCACGATCCACGAGAACCTGCTGGATGAGAAAGCACAGAAACTCCAGGGAAGAAGTTTAGTTAGTAACATGCATTGTTGAGAGAGAGTCTTCAGTAAAGGGAGATGTGACTGCATCTTCAACCATTACCGTGCCTGGCTAGGGGGGGTGGGGGGACCTCTGGGTCTAGAGTGGGCTTTTTGAGGACTGTGGTACATATCCTGATAATAAAGACATATTAATCATATCCAATAAAGAAGGGCTGACTAGAGGTAAGACATCCTTGACCAGCCTGGTTGGGATGGGGTCTAAGAGACAGGTTGACGGCTTAGATGAAGAAATTA